>JAPYYV010001974.1:0-22199 GCA_030522625.1 Copidosoma aretas
TCGTTTTTTTCTCTTTTTGCTCTGGTCTTTTCAGCATCCGCTAACCAACAACCCTCGCTTCGCTCGGGTCGTAAATGTTGGCGGATGCTGAAAGCCCCTCGCCCTCGGCATATTATTAACTTGTATGACGTATATTAGTATATTATCATACTACTAATAGTAAGTAGACAAACTCTGTCTCACCAGCCCAACGGCTTGTTTTCTTAGTTTTGATAATGCTGCCACCCTGAGGTTACTAAATTCCTTGCTCAAGCAGACTAGACACTAGACAGCAGGAGGGACGAAAGTAAAAAATGGCTGCGGCTGTGCAGCAGACGGTTTTTACGTACTTTGTACGTTCTTGACCCTTGATTAATCAATTGACCACGAATTTTCGACCAAGCAGGAAGAAAAATAGTATACATCACTCGGGACTAAAGTTGATCATCTTTCCCGGTGGCTTGCCCCCCTCGGCTTCGCCTCGGGGGGCAATTACTCCGCCGGGACGAAAAATCAACTTTCGTCCCTAGGTGAGTAATGTACTATTTTAAAAATCATCAAACTATACTGTATTACGTTCTTAAATTGATTGTCATTGTTTAAAATTTATTTAACTTAAGCTATCAACAGTAAATCCGTACAAATTATTTTCAGGGTAACGTTTAATATTGTATTATTGATACAAATCGTTAATTATTTGGAATGGTTAACCAACGAGTACTTGATCATGAGCAAAGGCATAACCTTGTATTGGAATCCATTTTCAGGATACGCGTGAATGGAGTTATCAGGTATAGGGCGGCGATAAGATTGCACTAACTAAGATACCCAGAAGTCTACAAGCAGCTACATTCCAAAAGTGAGTGCAAAAAAAATTGTCTTTAGAGACGACAACCTGTGAAAGATGGCCCTTCTAAGAGATGTAGTAGAGATGGAACATGGACTTATAGTGCTAAAAGTACAAAGCCTACAATATTTTGCAAAACGGTTTGGTTTTTAAAATGTTTTTTAAATTAATGGATATCATAAAGCTTTTGTTGAACAAATATTAATGTTTAGGTGAAAATAGATAATAAGTTCGATGAATAGCAAGAGAGACTCGTTACTCATACAAATACTAGAAAGTTCAAGAACCACATCAAAATGATAATGCTAGAAGATTGTACTACACCGGACTCATGCGTGGACAATTAAGACGTAATTTTAACTTTGCTCGTAGTGTGTGTTTTACTGATAAGTCGACATTTACCCAAAAAAACCCCTAAATAGTCGAAATAGGCGAAGTAGATCTAAAAGAGTTAATATATGGGCATGAATTATAGGTGAGAGAATTCTAAGCCCTATCGTCTTTGAAGAAAAAAGAAATTGAGCCATACATGTAGGATTTTTGAAAAATGTATTACCTCGATTATTGCGAGATTATCGTGTTCTTATTAGAGAAATGTGGTGGTAGCAAGACGGCACGCCTGCTTACAATAATGCTTGAGCTACTGCATGTCTGCTATTTGGGCAAAATTAGATTGGTACTAGAGGACTACGGTAATGGCCACAAAGGTCACCGACCTAACACCTTATGATTTCTGGTTATAGACGCTCGTCAATCCATTTAAAATCGTTATAACTGTCTAATCAAAGTAAAGAAGATACAATTTAAAGTGTCGTTGTTCTTTTATTTAATATTAAAATCAACGGTATTATTTTTGTACGGATCTATGTACGCATGTGGCTGTACATGCATACGGTTTAAAATTTCTGCATGATTTAATGTATGCATGGATATATGTATTTATCAATAAGGAAATTTCATATACTTTATTTAAGGTGGAAAAATAATATTTAATTTAAAGGTTATATCTTATTTCTAAGTTGCTTTCTTATTTTCTATTTAAATAATAATGAGACATATCGCAAATATGTCAGCGAGATGTAACCGTATTGAGGAGGCTCTCCAGCATATATATAGCACTAGATTTTAAATTATTATGTAGCTGTCATTTGAAACTCAATATTAAAGGGGATTGTTATGTCAAAAAGGTGATACTTCATAAGCGGGATGAAAAAAAATATTTCATAAAATTTCCTTTATCGCGTTCACGTATAAATTCAGTTTTTAGAAACATTATGGTAATAATTGACTTTCTCATTTGTATTTCCTCCGAATTTGAATTTTTAATGTTCGCTTTACTCCTTAAACGGTTTTAAATAGGGTTACCATGAAAAATTTAAAAAAATTTAAATGTGCGAGAAGTTGGATAGCATTGTTTGTAGCGAGGCTTATAGGTAACTAAAGCTTTGACATGTATTCGTATAAACAATACCGTCTAACTTCTTGCATAATAAATATTTTCCGAAAATTCTCATGGTTACTCTATGTGAAATCGTTTAAGGAATAAAACAAACTTTAAAAGTATGTAATCGGATAAAAAACCGATGAGAAAGTAATTTTTTACGAGAATGTTTCCAAAAATTGACATTATACACACATGCGATGTAGGAAATTTTATGAGATAATTTTTTTCTCACTTATAGAGTAGCCCCTTTTCGATATAACAATTCCCTTCATTTTGGAGTTTTGAACGACAGCTCTATAATTAGTGCTATATATATACTGGAGAGCCTCCTTAAGGGGGCCCAGGAGGTACTACTGCGGTGCGTTGTGAGTTTTAAAGCGGAACACTTCGCTATGTTTAGAGACGAATACGTTTAATTTCGTATATATTTACTAAAAAGAACTATGCAATAAAATGAAATAAAATAAACTAAAAGCGAAGAAACTTTATTACCATAAATTTTCATTACACCTTTATTGTAAGCAAAAAATACTTTGAATCTCAAAACACTTGACTTTTAGAATTTTGTATATTGTAGAAGATTGGAACAAT
Source organism: Copidosoma aretas (assembly GCA_030522625.1). Lineage (NCBI taxonomy): Eukaryota > Metazoa > Arthropoda > Insecta > Hymenoptera > Encyrtidae > Copidosoma > Copidosoma aretas. Next base: position 2,862 of record JAPYYV010001974.1, read on the forward strand.
GGTTTAAAAGACTGAATAATTATTGTGCTGATTTGTGAGGCAGCAGATGTACTTCAATTGTATTGTTTACATATTTATTAGGTGGTAAGGTAGTATGATCAGTTTTAAATAAATTTTATGCTGATTTGATTATATATCTGTGGTAAAAGTTTTAAAATACCGTTTACAATTGGGGGTTGGCCTGCGAGGGGCGTAGCAGGCCGGAGCCCTACCCGTATATATATACGTACATAATATATTTACTTAGTGTAGGTGAATATTATAAAGGTAGATTTTATGAATGTTTTGTGACAATTTACATGTATTTATTTTTTCAATAGAATGTACATGTTCTATACATAGTGTTACATTTATATTAGTGCCGAGAATATCAGCAGCTGCAGCTCACTGCTTTTTTGCTAATATATACACTAGTCTGTTTTCTAAAATCATTGTTAGTATTGTTGGTACGTCTTTTATATCTGTTATGCTGACTAATATCTTTTTTCGTATCGTCAATTTATTAATCATTTTAGTGTTGATGGTTGAGCCTTTCCGCGTTTTTAATATACGAGTATGTCTACTAGTATTTTTCATAAATTTTTTGCTAGTATGGTTGGTAATCATATACATAATCATATTGTAAGTCTTATTCTAATTCTGATTGTTTTTGTCGAAGATGCCGATAGTGACAGCTTACTGCCTGGAAAATTGTTGTTTGTTTGCAGTTTACTGCCGTCAGCTGTTGGCATTCATTTAATGGTAATTTACTTCTTAGTGCGACGTTATTACCAGCCGCTATTTTGTCGGAGATTCAGCTATGTCCACGTTGTCTACTACCTGTAAGGGAGTGTGCATATTACTGTGAATTAAAACAGTTTAATAAAGGAGCCCCCTACAAGAAGAGTCACTCTTAGAGGGAATAGCTGCTCATTATTATTATTATTGCAATGCTGGCGATAATTGTCTATATTTGCTATTCATATTTTCCTGCTGGCTCATGAGTTTTTTTTTCCAGCGCTACTTTTTAGGCTTTTTATTTTATTTTATTAAAGGCTATACTGTCGTGTCATGTACCAGTATCCATCTATCTTCGTGTTTCTAAGATTCTAGTAAATGTTTCTCAACAAGGGATGTATTATATTGGATATGTTCCTATTTTCTATTTCTAATGCCCTTCGTACGTCTCGTATACTTAGTTTTGTTTCAGTGAAAGTCATTATTGTGATCTCTTGCTTTATCTGTAGTGGTGACTTAAAGTGCGTTTTTGATGGGTGCGCTGAAAATCCGCTTTGTAACTTCATGATCTTTGAGCCTTTTGGAGTAGCTGTTCTATGTTCTGCCTTGGGACCTTTTATATTTATCGGCTTCTGTGTGGTAGTTCTAAAAATTCACCTACTCAAGGCATGCGAACGTTTCCAATAAATATTAGATAATCAGGCTAATTTCACTTAGCACTTTCTAAGGTCAGGCATGTTATGTTTTATTATCTATTGTATTTCGCATTTTTTCTGGTCCTCTATAAAAGCATATAAGTGAGGATAAGTGTCTTGCACTTTTATATTCCTGTCTCCGATACGGGAAAATATCTGCTGTTGTCTTTATGGATCGTGACATACTCCTGATCAGGCCAAATCTATGAGGAAATGTTTGTTATGTCAAAGCCTATTTGTTTCGTTGGTAGAGGTTATATTATACATAATTCTTACCGTTCTTTGTCAAGTAGAGGTAATAAGATGTGATGTACAAATTGATTGCACATAAACATTACTGTGATGGACGATTTTCTTATTATGTTTAAGGCTTTTGTGCCAGTTTTCTGTTCTAAAATTGTTAGTTCTTGCATGGCCTGCTCTGCTGGAGCTGCTAAGATGTTAAAAATAGGTGGTGCTATGAATCGCGGGTGGATCGTGCTTTTTAAATCAAATAATCGCGTTTGTCAGTATAAGTGAGTCTGTATGCTTTGCATTGGTCTGTACATTCTACAAGCTCTTTTATTGCTAGTGGAAGCAAAAATACTCAGTGTAATAATTTTTTATCGAGTCTGACTTTATCCACTTTTTGTTCTGGTATCTCTGCATCTCTTTTAATCCATGATAATTCTGTTGTAATTGTTTCTGGTTCATTAGCTTATAGCATGGCTAGTTTTCTAGTGTCGTTAGAGCCTGATTCCATAAGTTTTTTAAATATTCTTCTCTTTTTCTTCGTTGAGCATGCCAAATAAAAATCTGGTAAATTTGACGACGATAGGTGCAAGGCTTCTTGTTCTTAATTTTTTTTTTCATTTGTATTGCGTGTCAAGCTAATAAACAAATAAGTCGTGTTGCTTGTGCTTCCGCTCATATAATATTTTTACGAATCTTGGCCATCGGCTGGAATAGTATAACCCTGTCCTAAGCCTTCTCTGGGCTTCCAAAGATAACAAGAATTCTCGTTGGTTTGCATCTTCTACAGAGTTTGTCACCAAGGATCAGGAGTATCCGGCCCTATGTAAAATGGTAAGCTAAGTCAATCCTTTGTATTACTTTTCCTTTAGTGCTGCTGGTAACTTGAGTAGTAACTCTATATGCTGTAAGCCCAGTGCTATTTTTTGTTTGTGTAACAGACCAGAAAGTATTTTCTAGGGTCGTGACTTGACCGTTATAATAAAAAATTACTTGTCATTATAATGTAATTATTGTTATTATCACCATTTTTATTACAATATTTTTCTTTTCTGCGGTATTTTGATCAATAAAAAACATTAATAAAATTATGCTGGACACTTAAATTCTAGCATAATGAATACTAAAGATATTCGTGATTTTATTATTTTCCTTCATAAATATCCTTGTACCTTAGTACTAACATTTATTTTCTACTGTTTTTGTTATTATTTTTCTTTGTACTATTCTTACCTCATTATTATTACTCTTGAAGAGAGAAATTGATAACAAGAATTTAGGGTATCTTACATATCGTTTTTTCGCGTTCTACGTTCAGTTACGTGCGTAGCTTTCCTTTTACAACTAGCATTTTATAGAGTTAATTATCAGTAATAAGTATATTTGTTGCATTTATTGATTTGGAAAAATGTTTTATGTTTGTCTTTGGACGGAATTTTTTGACATAATAATAATGATGCTTGTGTATCACAAAAGAGTAAGAGAATCTTTTCTTTCTTCTGTTTACATTTTCTTAACTTTAAGCTGAGAAGTGTGCTTTTTGTCATTTAGCTTTATGTGTAGCATTTTCCGCCTGGCCACTCGTAATTTTATCTCAATGCTTTTCCTGTTCTTTTGCTCCGTGTTCTGCGATGGGAATGGCTAAAGGAAAGTTCTTACAAGGAACGTGATTTTTTTTTTCTTTACTATTTCTGGCAATACTTTTCTGATCTTGTTCAGGGTAGATTGTCTCACATGTATCCCACGAATGTCGTTACAGCCGTCCCTGAGTTTTTGTTGGTCTTTTTGTCGCTGTGCATCAGTTCAGTATATCTCAGCAATCAGTTCAGATCGCAAGATGAAAGTTGGTTTTCATTCCTCCGACGATCGATGCTGATTAACCACCTGAAATGTTAGCGTTCCGGGTGTCAGCATGTAAGTATCAACCAGTCCTTTTTTTTTAAATTTATTTTTTTATCCTATATGGCTTTTTCTTGTGCGTTGGTTTTATATTCAGGTTCAGTGGCTGTATTTTTATCGTGGCATGCCTGTGGTATGTACCGCTGACAATGATAGTCTAGTAGTACTGTGCGGAGATCCTCTAGTTTCAGCCCATATCCGTTGTTTGGACCACAGTTACGTAAGTTCGGTGATATATATCCTTGTATAACTATCTTTATGGATTACTCTTCTATTATTTTGTCGTATTACAATTGAATGCCTGTTTGGCGTTAGATTTCTACGCATATTTTGACTTGTATATGCCGTCAGTTGAGACCGACTGGCTGGCCAGCATGCACTTGTTCGACGTTTTGCCTGCCAAGGTGGATGCAGTTCCGTAAACGTACACTTTCCTCGCAGACGCATATTTGTAGTAGTCATGAAAACTACTGCCGTTGCCCTGTCACGCTTCGGATCTTATCCCAAGCCTTATTTGCCCCACATCTTCTCTTTCTGTTTTATAAATTATTATTTGACATCTTTAGTTATATAATACTATTAAGCACTATTGACCTCATGCACAATAAAATAAAAAAAATTAGTAAATATAAAATATTATTGTAGCAAATGAATAGTGTTATTTAATATCATTTTAATACATAATTATTCGTAAATAAGTTCTTTGTTCTAAGTGACATTGTACTATATTGACAATAACTATTATACTATACGCATTAATATTTTATTTAAAAATTTCATAATAGTTTTTTTTTCATTTATTAACAATTTTTTGCTTCCAATTCTTTAAGAGAGATTAAAACTCTTAAATCATACTTGAACGTGCCTTTTATCGTTATAGCTTTTTAAAACCACAATAATTTTTTTTTTTTCTTCCTCTTCATAATCATTATTAGTTAAATAGTTAATCGTTATATTTCGTAGAGCTTCAGACGCCCAATTGAATATCTCTTCTGAAGTGCGAATCGGATTACTTACTCTTTGTGGACTAGCTCTAGCAGCAAGTCATTTTAATGTTCCACCTATTCCGTCACATGGTCCTTTACCATGTGTGGTTGTAAAAAAGTGCTACTTAGCTACTATTTGATAATCAATTATATCATGAGTAAGATTTGTAAAATTTTTTTTGTTTTATATTGTCTGCTTGCACCATCTGAAAACGATATTATCTTATCTATGTCGTTAAAATTCATTTTAATAAATTCCACGAGTTGTCGCTAAAATAGACGAACTGCAATAGTATCGTTACGTAAACATTCAGAAATGGAACACACCTTTGATTTTTAACTCATCTTTGTCATCTTTGTAATAAAATAAAAAGTGATGTATTGTTACCTGGTCATTATTCCAATGTATATCTTGAACAGAATTTTTAATTATGATGGCATGGTTTTCAGAAAAATCCCAAATTACAATGCATTTATTTTTCATTACTTCTGCTTTTTTTATTTAAAAATGCTCGTTGTTTACTGACTAAAAAAGAATGTAGCAATAATTTTTACAAACCGTTATTTAATGCGTGCAGGAAATTTTCATTCACTTTTCTTCATTTTACTTTTCTGCATCTCGAATGACTAATTAACTTAAAGGGATTAAAACACGAATAAGTACAAATGTTTGTGCCTTACAATGTACAGAAGACTTTTTTAGGTATCGTTATAATTATCGTCAGCACCTTACTAATAAGCTCACTAGCTTAGATACGCAGGGCCAAACTTACGAGTGGATGAATTTGAAATAAACACTCGCGTGCGCAGTAAAGAATGCTTAGGCAGATACTAGGCTCTATTCGGCTAACTGGTAAGTTATACGTGACTATAATTGGACTAGAATGATATGTATCAATAGCAACAATCTTATTTGAATAGACAGCATGCGTGAAAGTTCACTAAGACTAATGCGAAAGTTAGTAGTTAAGCTTTATCTTTTAATAACATAACAAACAACCCAATGAACACAAAATATCTAGTAATGATTTCCAATAAGACTGTTTATTTATTAAAATCTATTTAAAACTGATTATTATAAGAAACAATATGTATTATGAAGAAAAACGAAATGATGTAAGAAAATATGACGTGCGATAGAATCGATAAGACGTGCCGCGCTACATAAATTAATCTATTTCTAATAGTAACAATTAATGTTCCATCGAAAAAAAGTGGTTTTTGACAGGAAATCTATGGTCTTCAGCAACGGACTGTTTCGAAATATTTTTTTTGTTACTTGATGAAAAAAATATGTTTTAGTGATAAAAGAAATTTTCGGTACCTACTTATATTAATAGGTTGGCAATGATCCGCGGCGTACTGCCAGCTTAATGAGTATTGGATGTACTATTAATGTTATGATAAAATTATCATACATTTGCTTGTTGAGAAGGTACTCGGTATAACAATACTATAACAGTATGTAAACAGTCTTTAATGTCCGCTTTTCTCAAGGTTGATAAAGTATACGAAAATGATTCTTTGAGGTGGCTTATCACCCTTGCACAGCACATATTTTAAATATTTTATTATATATAATTATTAAAGGTTATAAGAAGTTCAACTCAACTTGACAGTAATATAGCAAGTGCTAAATATCAGGTGACTATTTTTATTAAATTTCGTTATGAAATTTTTCAGATACCGAAGATTGGAAAAAATATTTAATAAAATACTTGAATTAATTTCAATTTACATCTAATCTTAAATTTTTCGGCTTATCCTTTTTTTTAAACTAATTAATTGGGAGTCATCAGGGAAAAATTTGCAAAATCTTAGATAAGATCTTAAGAAATATTAGTTGTTTCTATAGAAATACGAAGAGTCGGTGAACAATTAAATTTTCTCGAAAATCAATCCAAGTTCTCGCCATTTTTTTCGTGACGACTTGCAATGGACTAGTTCATGGAAGAGAATGAGCCCAAAAACGATAAATCAGTTGTACATTAAAGAATATTATAGTGATTTATTGTATTTCTTTTAAAGCCTTGGTATCCGAAACATTTTACAATAAAATTTTATAAAGTAGTCGCATAATATTTAACACTAGCTATAATATTGTCGCACGATTTTAACATTAGCTATATTATTGTCAAGTTAAGTTACTTGTTATAACTTCTAATAAATATTCATAATAACGTATTCACAGTATGAGCTGTATAATAGGTGTAAGCCTCCTTAATAGTCAATGTTTATTTATACGTAATTTACACAGTCAATATAATGAGTTGTTTAACGGAAAATTAAGAATAATATGAGATAATTATATCGCACGCAGTATTACTGCAGAATGCATAACGATGATTTTAAATAGTACGATGCCCTTGAATTTTCACGTCATCATAAATGATCAATGATATGAGTGGGAAGATCAGGCTTTGGTCACATGCCACTGTACGTTTTAAAAAACTTAAAAAATTCTCTGAACTTTAAAATGATCGCAAGAATAGTTGAATACAAAACGTCTTTAAAAGTTTCCAAAATCGTTTTGGAAACTTACATTTTATGAAGTATGAATAAATAAAAGACAAGGGTTTTAAATGTTTTGCAAAATCATAATATTAATATATCATCATCAGTTATAGTGAAATAAAATGAGAAACAAAATTTACCGGCAATGGAACATAAACCTGAGCCCACGCACTGAAAAAAATTCCTATAAGGCGTTTTTACGCTCGTGTGGATGATATACTCTACACAACACGTAGTCATGCGATCTACAATAGAACTATCGTGGCACTATTTCGACCACGCATAACTAGCGTAGCTTGCAAATGGCAACTTGTGAGTGAGATTCTGATTACTGTGGTTCTAAGTACGTATACTGCATTGTTGGCGTCGTACAAGCCAAATATGGCATTGAGTTTAATACATCAGTAAAGGAATTTGATACCTTTTTATCTGTAGAGTGTGGTTGCTTCCGTTTTTGGCAGATCGAATTCTTAACAGTGCAGAGAATTAGACGAGCACCTAATATACTTGGTTAGTGAGTAGATAAAAAACTGATTGTACAAGTTACATAAATATTAATTTAAAATATTATGCGTTTATATTTTGCATGCTTACAACTCAATTACAATATAATCAGAATATATCAAAAATATAATCAGAAAAATTAGATTTAAATTTGAATTTTTAATAATTTACTATCGAAATTTTCACCAAAATAGTAACAAAGCTAATCTCAACATTTTTCAGAATATAATATCGAGACATAATAGTGAACTTAAGGGAGACAAAGTAATTGGAAAAAAAAAATTTTGAATATTATTTGTGTAAATTATATAAATAAAAAAAACTAAATACAATGTAGCTCATTATATTTTCAAACTTAGTTGTAAGTTTAGAAAATATAGACACATAGTTCTCGTACTTTATGTAGACATGAATTATGTAGTTGGTGTCTTATCCACTCTGACCCAGTAAATAAGATGATAATCTTACAGCTAAGATTTTTGTCCTGTTGTCAGCAAATTTTTAATTTTTTTTAAATTCTAGCATTATATAATTATTGATAGGTAAATTACATTTGGGTATTATAAGGAATTAAAAACAATTTTCTAGTATTTAATACAAACCTAATTAAAGATAAGTTTACGAAATGATTTGTATGCAGGTTGTACGTCACCCGCGGGTATTTCAAAATTTTAGAAAATTTCTGAGTTTTTGGTGAAACGTTTCCAAGTTTTAAGTAAAACGTTTTTCAATTATTTTAGAAACTTACAGTGCTGTGTGGGTGTATGTTTAAAGTCACAGTACATCGGTTTTACAGTGTTATGAAATAGTTATACTAATATAAACACTTATACAGTTGCAGATTTTAACTACGTGTATTAATAATTTAAAAAAAAAAGGATTTAAATAAGCTTTGCTGTTTTTCTGTTATTTTAATAAACGGCAAAATACGGTTCTTAGGAGTTAAAATTCTTCCAAATAAATGTCACTACTTTTGAAAAGAAACAACATCAAACTTGTTGGTTAAAAGGATGACATGCAAGTTGGATGTTGTTTGCATCCAAAAATTAGAATAGTTAGGAGCCAGTTAAAAGCAAGGAAATACAACTGTATAAATAGCACTATTGTAAATTAGATTGATAATTACATGCGAGTATATGTCAGCGCACATTTATAAGTGATTGAGCTTATAAGTGATTAATGATGCAACTAAGTAGCAACGCCTGCGGTCAGTGCGCCGCCTCTTGGGATGCATAGTGGGGTATTTTTGTTTCTTACTTTTAACTATAAATAGTGCCCCAACCAGAAGAGGTCAAGTATTGTTTTTACGTAGCGACGCTTTAGAACTGCAGAATACAACAAAATTATAGAGAATAATAAGATAAATTTTCATTTGCCGTAAAATTTATAGAATCACAAAATATTTATAGTAATCTATATTGACTGTCTGAATCATCGAGTAAAATGTGCATACAGCATTTAATACGCTAGATAATTTTAATATTTTATAATCTTAAAGTCTTACACATTATTAAAGCTTACTTATAATTTGAAATAAGATGTCATTATCTTGAATAACTTCATCATAACCTCTGATTCTGAATTAATAACTTCAATTGATGTTTTTTGCCTTTCTATGCACTCATTTTTTGCGAAAAAAATTGTGGAGTATTATTATTACCTTTCTAGAAATAATTGAGAAGCTGGTGCATATTAAAAAGTCTTGTAGTCTAATCAAAACCTAGAAAAATTGTTTAATTAACAATCACTTATGTATTTTCTCTAAGTTTGTACTCATTATAAGCTTATGAGAATATAGTACCTAATTTTTTAATGTATCAAACTTAAGTTAGGTACTAGTGGTCCAAAAGTACTAAAGTCCAGGTATAGCCAATATATCCTTTATTAATAACTTTCAACTATGTCGTCTTTTATATTTATTGCTAATTTTTTGTCCAAAAAATGTGAACAATATCCTACACTGTTTTTAATATAAATGAAGTACTGGTCCACAAGTAAATGAATATAAACATACTCTAAAAATATTGTGATCATAAGTTTTTAAATTTTTTGTCCTTAAGTTTCCACTTAATATTAATTTATTAAGTTTGGTGAACTTTTATAATTTTTTTTAAAACCAAACACGTGCTTATAGAAAATTATTGCGGTTAAAGCATGACTTTTAATACAATATTAAATAATATTGTATCCTACTGTTTCTCGAAGCTGTCACTAATAATTTGTTTATAAAATTGTAAGAACCCAGGAACCTACCATATTACACATAATATAAGTACTGTTATATCCAAAGTAGTAAAGCAGTCTACTTATAACCTCGAAATTTGTCAAAAGTGTAAAAAATAATTATGTACTTTGTAAAAGGATGTCAAAACATAAATAGTCAAAATATAACATCGAAATATTGTAATTATAACTTTGAGCACTATTTTTTTTACATGAACGTACTTATTATTGTACAAACGATTGTATACACTTATTTATAACATTATCGACATTAGTAAAGTGCAAGTTTTTCTAATAAAGTATCTCATTCACAACTTAACCTTAAAATTTTGTTAAAATAACTGGTTACAAGGTTTTCTTCTCTTTTCGTCTGCTCGTTGTTCGCAAATAGGATGCTGAAAATATTTTTTATTTTTGTACGATACTTTAGTTAAGTACAAATACATACAGTAAAGCGTTACAGTTAGAGTGTAAACATATAAAATACTACTTATAGCCTGAAATTACGTCTTTTTCCTTAGTTTCTGCTAATTTTCCCCCTAATTAATTAGAAAGAAATGAATTAACTCTACATTAAACATTAATTAATAAGGCACTTGTACGTATCAATATTATTGACTTACACAAACGCCTAAGATAACCTATAAATAATGACCATGTATACATATTCCTGATATTTTGTATACTTTTTTAAATTAATATTAAAAAAATATATTGCCCCGATAGGTAAAGATGTTTTTTTTACCTTTGATATACACCTTTAGTTCTGTTTGTTCGAAGCTATACTGTCAAAAACAATTTCAAAGAAGTTTGTGCAAGATCATTGTAATTTCCTAATGATGTTATGATTTTCAATTTTTTTTACCTATATTTTATAAAGATGCAACTAAAATTGTCTATCTAAGATGAATAATTTTATATAAAATAAACTTGCTCTTAAATATGAGACATTAGAGTTTTTTTTTTGCCTATCTGGATGTCCCGACGAGACATAGATTTTTTTTCAATTTTTTAAATTTATATATGTGTGCGACTTCTAAGGAACGATTTTTTAACGTTTTTCAATAATTTTATAGGTATTCTATATTCCGTCATCTTCTCCTCGATTTCCTCTACATATATTCAAAACTATCGAGATCAAGATTATGTCATAATATTAATAAGACCCTTTGTTTTTGTGCACATTGATTTTGTTTTTCTAGTAAGTTACTCGATGAATAATGATTTTCTATCTGTTTTACTGATATTTCGAGATATCTGGCTTTCTCTGATTTTTAAAGGTTCCGCTGTCACACAATAAGTTTAGAGTAATTCGTGCACGTCTAGACTTATTTTGTGCACACACCTATACTTTTTACCTGTACTCTATAAGTACATCGATATAAAATAGGTTCGCCCGACTTTTCTGTAATTATTTCTAGACTCTGCCATCCCCCCAGCCCCCTCTGGGCCACTTGTTAGTATCCCCCGAGCCCTCGATGAGCCCCCAACAAAATACGGTTAAATCGATTTCAATGCTGTTGTATTTATTATTGCTCAATGTTTTAAATCACTTAGACCAGTACATTAATTTTTGAGGAAAAAACTGTACCACTATTCTTATCCCTGTTTTAATTTCCCCCTTCTCCCAATAAATTCCCATCAATAAAATGGTTTGCAAACTCTCATAGCATCTCCGAGGTACTGCTAATGGCACGTTGGTTTTTTTTCTTAGATTATAAAAGACTAAATGATACTTTATATTTTAGTTATTATTGTATGCCAGAACATTAAGTCAAAATTTGTTATACATTCATACGTTGTGATATAGTATGAAAGACTGAGTGATTAAAGAAAGAATCATAATAAATCAGGAATAAAGATAACAATGATAATCTTCATAAACTATTATCTACGTACGTTTAAAAACCTCAATACTTGTTACAACATTATCTACATTATAAGGAAATATGATTAACTTGAAATGTTGATGACAGTAACAGGCAATCGTGAGTAAAAGAGATTTAGAACAGATGTATTAAACCCAACTAAAGAGGCAGTGTCATATAACATACCTAATCTTGCTCTAAGATTATCCAATACAAAAAGTATAGTTAATTAGAGATGATGCAGCCAACAAAAACAATTTCGGTAAGATTTCAGTTAATGTTTATACTATCAAGTTTTATATAAGTTCTCTTGAACACGCATATATTGTCATGACATAGCATACTGACAATAAAATGATTACATCTGAACATGTATAAAGAATATTTCTGCTAACATAGTTTAAAATAAATAAGAAACTTTTAATAATAATATTGTAACATATTCTACACGGTTCTTACACTCAACTTAATCATTTTTTTAACAATTCTAAGAAATAATTCGTTTAAAGTTCCCGAATTGTTTTAATAAGATGACAAAGATTATAATAATTTACCATCGTGCCTATAAAAACCTTAAATTATACTTATTAATATGGTATTTAGTCACATGAAAATTCAAATAAAGTACCATTACACAATTTAATAGTCATGTCTTCATACAATGAATTTTTGTAAATAAAGTATACATGCCAAATAAATGTTAAATATTGTCCTTTAATTAAGGATGTCAATTATACTTATGACTACATCTACGTCAGAAGAAGCAATCTTAATCGAAAGACATATTGATTTCGTTAAAGAAACGTTAAGTCAAATTTGGAAATGTCTAAATTCTATACGCCTAATTAGAATAAAAACAGTATGCTGATGACAAAATCTGAGAGTATCATGAGGAAGTCATTAGGTAATAAATTTAGCAGTATATCTTAAAATTAAACTAAAATCATTTTTTAAAGATAACAAATTCAAAAGTACAATAGACAGTCGGCAATAACCGTTTACGACATATATTAATGTAAAGTAAATAATTTTTTTGAAATTTTAGAAATACGTCTACATTTCTGAATTGTAGATTTCTATAAAAAGGTATATATTTGTAAAGAAGGAAAAAATTGTACAATAATTACAAGATTACACATAGTTCTTTCTTAATATGATGAAAGATATTTTTTTCATAATAATATTCAATAAAGTATAAGAATAAATTTTATATGATAACTCAAAAACACATAATACCATAAAATACAAGACTTTAAACAATTAGGGTAATTGTCAAGAATCGCAAAACATTTAAAGCAGCCATAAGCTGCTTATAATCTCTAATTGATTAATACAATGTTTTGCGAGGTTTCTGAATTCTAAAACCATTTAAGGTGATGAAATTTGGAGCAAATAACAAAATTGTATTCTAGAAAATTTCTCTGATAACAATGAACATTGTACTCTTCTGGATATGGAAAAAATTTTTAAATCGCAAAAAAAAACGTGTCAAATGATTAATTTACTGATGCGAAAGATAATTATCAAAGACAAAATGGTTTATTCTAAAAAAAATTTAATTTCGTACACAAAGTTTTGATACCATACATAGACAAATAACAAAAATCAATCGATATTTTTAAAAGCTGCTGTCAACAAATAAAAAATTAATTCACTGATTGCTCGAAGAAGAGTGTAAGAAAAAAGATAACGCTTATTCTCTTAACCAATACAAAACAATATGAACGATGGTATGGACTTGTATGGCTTTAATGCTACTTTAAAATAAAATGAACATTCATGGATCTATGAATTTATTACTCTTTTTATATGATATTTACAGCTCATTTTTATACAAATCTAAAACAAACACATAGAAATGATCAACTCGTTATAAAAAATAGCGTGAAAAGTCTATGGACCCCCGGTCGCAAAGAAGTTTGTTTAACTTTTTGGTAGACTTTTATGATAAAGTCATTATAATTTATAATACACAATATTAGGTTAATAGACTATGAATAAAAAAAATTCATAATGAAATACGTATACATATATAGATACAAATATGTCTCATCCAGTGATACGTGGTAAATACATAATTATACGTACCCTTCAGATTTATGGAAGGATTGATATTTGACTATTTTTTTCAAATAATATTCAGGGATAAATATTATTGACCTAATTTTTGTTAAATTTGAACTATTTTTACTCGTACATATCAGTTACAAAGAAAAAACAAAAAAAATTGACGGAATTGCAATTTCCATAAACTAAAATTTCACGGCTAGTATCCAATCTACTCTGGCCAAGTGGGGTAAGCTATTCGCCTTCTGACTAACCGTATCGAGCTGCGAATCAACCATATAAGTATATATATATATGAATAAGTATGTATGTATATGTAGTGGATTGCTTATAGAGCGATTACTATATACAGAAAAACTTAAAACATGAGAGCGAGCCTAACTGACCAATGGAAATCAAACGCTTCCATTATTCGTCGGATCGTACCCTAGCTGTAACAGGGGCCTAGCTAAGCCGTTATTACATCCTTTCCACGATTTCTACCATGCGGATGAATGGAGAAAGGCTACACACATACATATCTTCCTAGATTATATAGTTGGATATACAAAAGTTAGTCCCGAGCCCCCCCGCTTCCCCCGCTCTCCGTTACCTCCTACTCGGCTCCCCATAGGTCCCCCTTAAATCACGTAGTTATCCGCGAATTTTTACGTGATTTTTAATCCAATTTTTTTAGGTCAGCTCCCCCCCGCTCCCCCTCAGATTCCTTCCGGCTCCCCACAGCTCCCCTTCTACCCTCCCCTTACCTACCCCTCAGCTCCACCCGATGACCTAATAACCTATTTCACAATACACGCACTCACACGTACAACAAATTATAAGATTAGGCGTATAAATAAATAATTTTGTTACTTTTCAATTTTTCCTTTCTACATGTTTTAAGATTAACATTATATTTACGAATGTATGATAAAATAACATGAAAGTAGAAAAAAATTAGCTCTTACAACAAAGATATTGATTCTATAATATATATATACAGGGCGATATGTTACGGTGGCATTTCCGGGAAATGGCGTGTAGAGTGAATTTTTCTTAATCGAACCCCGCTGGAATCAATTTTTTAGGGCTAAAGGCTTTTTAATGGGAAGAGATTTAAAATACGTTCCAACTTACGGGGACTTAGGTGGACTTTCGGGGGACTATCGGGATACGTTCGGGGGACTTACAGGGGACTTATGGGGGACTTAGGGGTACTTTCAGGGGACTTAGGGGGACTTAGAGGGACTTTCGGGGGATTTACGGGGGACTTGTGGAGGACTTTCGGGGGACTTACGGGGGACTTACGGGGACTTGGGGGGACTTTCGGGGGACTTACAGAGGACTTTTAAGCATCGATGCACATTTGAGCATCGACGCCATTGCCAGCCACCCCCATTTAAGGGTAGTTTCGAACGTATTTTCAATCTCTTTCCATTAAAAAGCCTTTGGCCCTAAAAAATTAATTCCAACGGGGTTTGATTCAGAAAAATTCACTCTACACCATTTCCCAGAAATGCCACCGTAACATATCACCCTGTATATATATATATATATTCCTATATTGTATAGGTAATTTGTGTAGGTCGTAAGAAATAGACCTCATGCCCCCCAACACGTTTTTTCCCGTGCTTCAAAGTAAGGGAAAAATAAGGTATAAATATGCTAATTTTTGATGATTTTCTATAGCAAGTCTGACGCACCACGCCAACCCTCTCCCATAGACGCCTTTCCGCCCATTTCCAGTTTGCTCCCCCGCCAAAGTCCCTCCACTGCCCCCTCCCCCCCCTGATTTTGACTGTAGCCCGCACATGTCCTTCCACGCCGCCTCGTGCCCTTCATTCTTGTTAGGTTATTAGACTTAGAATTTATTTAAGTATAATATATTTCCTCCCCCCTACTGCCCTCCCGAATTGAGATTATAGCTGAAGATGGCCGGAGTCGTCCGAAATACACATTCTCGCCAACATCTCCCAAAAATAGACGAATCATTTTGATAACAGACGGATCCTTTCACCCTTCCCCAACATCGTCGAACATTGCCGAAAACAACTGATTGCAGCTAAAGTCGCTCCTTTACGGCCCCTCGGGATTTTCTGTTTTTTCCGCACGTCTTATTCGGCTAATAGACAGAGGCACAACAATAAAACGTGACAATCACTAATACAACTGATGACACAGATAACGGAACTCCCGCACGTTTGAGTTTAATACAAAATAAAAAAAAATATAACTTGAACACCTACAACCAAATAACCCTCGCCCGCCTACATTGTTTATTACCAGATCATTTATTTATAATAGTGTAAACAGAGAAGGATATTAGGTTTTGGAATGAAGTACATGGAATAGTACCTTAGATTATACCCTAATAAAATGTTTGGTGTTCATAGTAATATATAGTAGTCCATTCAGGGTTGTCCCTACTGTCCCTAGCGCATACGAATATTTTTTACTTAGTGACATATCCATGATCTACATATAATGAATCTATGCTTTACTTATGGTTTGATGGAGGAGGTGGGCACTCTGCGCATTTGATACCTTTATGGTGGGACACTGTGATTGTTTCACGTTTTGTCAGCATTTTTATGCGTATGTAAAACAAACAAGTTTCTGTTGTGTTAATTATTTCTGTGCAAAAAGTAAGTTTAACATTTTTTTGATAAATTGTATGCCTGTATGAATGGTTTAATTGTTACACTGTTATTACTCTATTGTAGGACTAGATATGTAATCCAAAACTTAGGGGCACGCAGTAAATGGTGGGGAGTGCTTTAGGCACCTGCTTGAGTTGAACAGTGCGTATGTTGCATTAAAATTTATACTTTTTTAATATTTGTATTACAGATCATAGTTTAATTAATTATATATCATGTACAGGGTAATTATGTCCTGAAGAGGCTGTCAATAGACAGCGAAACGTTGACGATTGCAATGTAATAAATTAAGATGAGCACTCCATATTTGGCTTTTATTTTGTGTAGTTAAATACCCTAATAACACCCTATTGAAGGAATTGGGCAGAGCAACCGATTAATGCACATGATGCAGAACAAACAAGGTGTCTGTCACTGCTCAGATAAAGTTTGCTTGACTACAGTACAATAATCGTTTGCCTACACGTCTTATTTGGGTAATAAAAAGAGGCACAACAAAAAATAGTGACCATTAGTAAAACTACAGAAAAATCCTTTCACCCAACCCCCCAATATCGTCAAAAATATCCAAAAACAACCGATTGCAGCTGAAGCCGCTTCTTTACAGACCCTCGGGTTCTTTGTTTTGCTTGCACGTCTTATGTGGTTAATAGACAGAGTTATAAAAAAAAGTGACTATGAGTAGTACAACTGATGAACAAGATATTAGAACACCCGTACCCTCGAGCGTTATGAAATAACAATTAAATATAACTTACACACCTACACCCAAATAACCAAATAGACTTGCCCGCTTACACTGTCTATTAACAGATCATGTATTTAGTAAGAGTGTAAGTACATAAGTATATTGGGTTTTGAAATAAAGTACATAGAATAATACCTTATATTATACCATAATAAAACCCTATTGCAGAAATCCGCCAGAGCAACCAATTAATGCACATTATGCAAAAAAAAAAACCAGGTGTGTGCAAACCATAATTTGCGTTGCAGTCTAGCAAAGTATATTAAAGCAGTGGTATGCTAAGATCCCCCAATCGGAAATCATGTATTTTTCATAAAAAATATGATAAGAGATATATTTTCGTAGATTATACTTACTGTACAGGGGTATTATACTGTAGATCACGATGTAAATAGACAAGGTTTGCTGGAGAGCACATGCTTTTGACAAGGAAGAAAACCAAATAGATTTTGGGGTAATAAAGCTCCAAATTAGTCAAGAAAAGACACATCTTTTAATACAATGTTCTACTACGTCAAGAATAATGAATGTTGCTGTACTGAGTAAGAAAATTAATATCTTAAACGTCAGTGATACAGTTGTTGAAACAGATACTTACTCGAAATCCGTACACTTTAGCTCAATACATGATTCTAATAAAATTAAATCAAAGCACATATAAACAGATAACAAAATAGACTCTCCTGCTTACACTGTTTATTGATAAACAAATAATTTAGTAATTTATAATGTAAGCAGAGTAGTCAATTGGGTTTCAGAATACCATACATAGGATAATCACATTTTATCACAGGAATCGGACAGAGCAACCGACTCATGGACATAGTGGAAAGAAGACTAGGCATGCGCAGATCATGAGTACTTTGTAGACTAGCAAAGTATAACTATAATATAATTTGCTAAGGATTCCTAATCGGAAACAATGTTGTTTTCATACAAAATTGAATATGCCCTATTCATTCGTGTATTATTCTTACTACATAGGTGTATTATAATTTTGATCTTGATGTCAATAGACGACTTTGGCTGAATATTACATGCTTTTGACAATGGAGAGAACCAATTAGACTTTACGGCTAGTAAGCTCCATATTTCTCTAACAGAAAATATGTGTTGATTCAATGCTCTCATACTATGTCTCAAAATAACCACTCTGTGTAACTACGGGGATAACGAATAACAATACTAACTCTCATACCTAAGATAAAACAGATACTGGATAGAAGACACGCACATTTAAGCTTACTACGTAATACAAATAAATAAAAACCCACGCATCTTAAACCAAATCACCAAATTTACTCGCCCGATCACAATGTTCATTAATAAATAATTTATCTACTGATTCAAAATAATTTTAGAGAAAAGCATAAATATAACTTTCTAGCTCCTGTAACTAAATAACCTTATATTAAAAGAGAAAATGAATAATTAAAGTAGAAACCATTTGATATTAATAATTGGGTTAGGAGAAAAGTAGGGATATTATAATTATTTCAGAAGTAATTATAAAATCGTGTATTCTCAGTCAGTCGAGAAGAAAGTAGCATTAATGTAGGAAAAATTGTTGAAAAAAACTTTGGCATCCATTTTTCAAGCTATACTTTTCCTGCAAACAATATATGTAGATGTGGCTGATTACGCCAAAATTTGTTGGGAAATGATCCTAGCTCACATTTGGAAATAATAAGACGCGATCAAGATCAAGTAATTCATGTATAGACCCTCATATTTGTAAACCAATAATAGGAAATACTATACATGTTAAAATTTTTTCAAAGAATTTTGAAAAAAAAGTAAAAATTCCGAAAATAGTTATTTATTTATTAAAAAACTAACGGATATTTAAAATGAAATCAATAATAATAAATATATAGAAATGTTGCAGCTGAAATCAATTTTGAAAGTTTTAAACACTTATCAGATTATTTATATGATAGTTTATTAATGTAAAACAACAAATATTAAAAAAAAATTTATAAATAAAATTTAAAACAATATTAAAATTAAAAGTGGGACACTAACTAAAATATCGAACGTAGGGATGTATAGCTTACTAACAGAGGTAGCTCGTAGATATGTAGACAAAGAACACGTCTTGTATTCTCGAGATCGCAAGTTTAAATCCGGTGGAAACAGGTTTTTTTTTTTAAATTAAAAATTCACTAACGTTACATATTTTTGGAGGTGGAAAAATTGGAAATCATTGATTAACATTCATGCATAACAGTCTTATAAAAGTAAAAC
>JAPYYV010001975.1:0-30278 GCA_030522625.1 Copidosoma aretas
TTTTGTACTGAGTGCCCTAGAGGCATTATGTACTATTTAAAAGTACTTTGCCCCTTAGGGCGTACTCTGCGCCCAAATAGTACATTACGCCACTAGGGCACACAGTAAAAACATGAGCACCCGAAGGGCGCGGATGTTGTTGTACTTTGGTGCCCGAGTCACGTATATTGTTTTTCTTACCCAGAGCGCAAAGTGCAATTTTGGGCCCGCTAAATTCCTTTGGGCCTTCGGGCAGAAAAGTACTTTGGGCCCGGAGGGTCGAAAATTACTTTGCGCCGGTGGGCCCAAAGTGATTTCAAGGGCCCAAAGTGCGGCCCGAGAGCGCAAAGGGCTTGCCGCACTTTATGCCCGATAAGAAAAATTACTTTGCGCCCGCAGGCGGGAATGAACTTTGTGCCCGCACGAGCGCAAAACAGTACTTTGCGCCCTTAAGGCAAAAATAGTCGTTCGCGCATCGGGTACAAACATACAAAAACGCCCTCGGTACGAAATACACTATAAAATGTTAAAAACATCTTTTCAAATCAAGGGGGACGGTATTACTTTAACGTTGTAACGTCCACTATTATTGAGATCAATTCTAGAACGTTGTAGACTCACGTCTGACATACTGTAAAAAATGCTGCTATATAATCACTAACATATCATAATTTTTTTCACTATACTGGGCATAGTATTTTGTATGTCTGGTCGTATAATTTTGATAACTGATAGTACAATTACTATTTTCAGCACAGCAATTTTGAGAGCATACTGTGAATTTCGCTCCCGTCTATGCTGATCATACGTAATAGTTCGAACTAGACTTAACACATTAATTTTACTATCCAACTGTAAAAACACTACCAGATAGTAAAATTGCAAGATGACTCACATAACAACGTAACTTTCTCAATCGGTCCCAAAACGTTTATGTGAAACTGGGGAACATTTCAAATAAAATTTTAGAATTGTTTCAAAACCCTTGACATATCCGATATAGAACAGATACGAAACGTTTTTAAAACGTTTCTGAAATTAACCTAAATTTTGGGCAAATATCTGCAAATATAATCGTTTTTTTATTATTTTATTAATCCCTAAATTCATAAGAAATAACTACTGTAACAGCAAAAATTTTTGATCCTCGGGCGCAAGCTGAGATCGTCAGGTCGTAAGGCGAATATCTTACTCACTTGGCCAGAGTAGGTAAAATACCTGTTACAAAATTTACGTGCATATATAAGATACAAGCATTATGTACATTTGTTTCAGTATCGTAATAGACATACTAAATCGTAGAAATACAAGTATTTTATTTTGATATTTTACAAAAAAAAAAGTATTTTCATCTTTCATAAATTTGTTGCTCCCTTGTGGAAAAAGCATTGCGATTCACGAAAAATTTCATTTATAATTAACGTGTTTTACACACATTTTATTAGATATAAAATCGAATTAGAGTACACTGGTTAAAATTTAAGTGTATGTGTGTGTGTGTGCTCGCGCGCGCGCGCGCGCGTGTGTACGTGTGTTTGTATGTATGTATGTGTATAATCAGCCATATCTTATGATTTCTTTGTTTCAATTCTAATAAACTTGGGCGTATTTTTTATGTTTTTGAAATTTCAGTTGCGCTCGATGAAGAAGTTTGGATCAGAAGTCCATTTTTTTTTTTTTTTTTTTTTTTTTTTTTTTTTTTTTTTTTTTTTTTTTTTTTTTTTTATTTTTTTTTTTTTTGTTTTTTTTTTTTTTTTTTTTTTAATAGAAAATCTGAATATCATTCAATTTTATACAAAAAAACGTACTGAAATAAAAGTCAAGGAATTGTGTATGTGCGTGTGCTTGGGTTTCATTAGAATACTTATGTAATAATGAATATTTTACGACGTTGTTAACTGATTCCCATAACCTCAGGCTCATGTTCTTTGTTTCTGAATTTCTAATGCGACCCGGTATAATTTAATTCTTTTCTTCACAATTTTCAGATTTCAGAAAACTGGTGTTTTATAAAAAAAATGACTTCTGTAACAGATACCGTTGTTTGATTTTATTTCGCTATGGACATTCTGAGAAATAATATCATGCTATACAAATAAAACGTATCAAGGTGGAATTTTTAAAACTGAGTATGTCCGTGTGCGTGGGTCTAAACAGAGGAGTTATGAAATAATTCGTATCTTAGGGTTTTCCGGACTGATTGCAATACTGCAGAGTTTATTGCCTCTTATATAGTAAGATTTGTGATGAACGAAAAATCACATTTTTAGATAACGTGTTATGAATACGCTTTCTGAATTTTTAAATCGATTCAGAGCACTCCGGCAAAAATGTCCGTCTGTGTACATGAGTGAGTGCATGTGTGTATGTACGTGTGTAATCAGTCATTTCTCAGGATTCTTCGACCAGTTTATAAGAACTTCGGCTTATTTTTGATGTTTTTTAATTCTTAGTCCCACTGAAAAAAAAATTAGTTTTCCGGATTCTATTTTTTTTTAATTTAGAATGTTTTGATTTAAGTATAATAAATTTAAAAAAAAAAGATTTTTATAGCTTTTGCCGTTGTTTAATGATATTTTATTATTAAAGATCTAGAAAATCTTCAAGTTTCATAGAAAAAAACGTATTAGGATAAAATTTAGTAAATTTTGTGGGTGCCTGGTCGTGATTCCTATCTTAAAAAAAAGATGGGTCAAGTGATGAAGCCTGTTTATTCGTTCTGTGATTGGCTGAGACTGATCAAGAGCGGGTAGATTTGAAAATGGGATTTTGAAGCGTGAAAATAATTAATAAATAAAAACAATTAAAAATAAAATCATATCTTAAAAAAATGATGGGTCACGTGATGAAGCATGTTTATTCGTTCTGTGATTGGCTGAAACTGATCAAGAGCGGGTGAATTTGAAAATGGGATTTTGAAGCGTGAAAATAATTAATAAATAAAAACAATTAAAAATAAAATTTGTTACCAATTAGATCGAGCGAAGCGCGTATGATGTAACTAGTTGTAATAAAACTACGATTACTTCTCTTATATTTAAATTTTTAATAGAACTTGATTAAAATACTTAGGTACCTAAGCCTAATTTTTTTGAAATCAAGATTGTGTACGTTTTAGAAAATCGATTGTTCTTATAAACCTACACTAAAAAAAGAATTACGTTCTAACAAAAAATTTTTTGCTGAATCAAATAAATTATTTTTAAGAATACAAACAAAAAATATTTTTATTCAATAGACAGATTTATCTGCAGCTAATACAATTTTATTTGTACCAAATAAATTTTTAAGTAGGTCAACGATTACGCATCCTTAGAATCAATAAACATTTATTTAATATTTATACATACACATTTGATAATAGAAAATATTCATTACAGTGGAATAAATTTTTATTTACAATGAGAAAATAAATAAGTTAGTTCAAATATTTTTCCTTGGAATGAAATAAATTGATTTATTTGAAGCAAATAAAGGCGTATTAATTGTAAGTAAATGTTTAGTAAAATCAAGAAGTAATCGTTTTTGTAATAACTTAATATGTTGATGATGGTAAATTTAAATATTTATTAAACTGTAAACTTTACATACTTTATTTGAATAAATATTTTTTACATGATTTATTACATAATTTTCTCTAATCAAACAAATATTTATTTGAATTGATAAAAGTATTTAACATATTGTAAAAAAAGTGTTATCGGTTGAAATAGAAGTTTATTAGAAATGTTAAGATTTTCTGCAAATTAAATAATTATTTTTTTGAATAATAATCTATATTTATCAGTATAGATATTGATTTGGGGTATTAAAGTTCATATTGTTATATACTACAATTAACTATTATTTAATTATTATTTCTCATATATTATACATATGAGGGTCATTTATTCTTACTTATTATTAGATATGTTAGATATTAGAAATGAAGGAAAATTTATTTGGAATTAGTATATGTCAATATCTTATAACTATTTATTTTTATTAACTAGTAATTTGAACATTGGTGTCATATTAGTTAATCATGTATTTTTATCATTATCAAATTTAGTATATTATTTAGATAAGAGCTGAAAACATTAATTATTCATGAAAAAAACCGACGTCTCTTGGGATCGAACCCGGATCTTTCCGCGTGGAATGCTGACATGTAGACGGCTGAGCTAAAACCTGCTCTGCCTCCATAATGTAAAAAACTTGTACAAATGGTCCCACTTCGCTTTTCAATAGCTATTTATTCCAATTTAATAAATATTTATGAACATTTCTATGGTTTTTTTTTTTTTTTTTTTTTTTTTTTTTTTTTTTTTATTTTTTTCTTTTTTTTTTTTATTATTTTTATTAATTTTTATTGTGTAGAAAAAAAAAGTACTTCAAATAATACGTAGAAAAAATTCATTATATTGCTTAGTTACCTTACTTTTAAGGATGTTCCGGTGAAATATGTGAAAAGATAGCAAACGCTCGAAAAAAAATGTTATTCTTGAAACCATAAGACATCTGCCCGAATTTTTTCAATATTTTTTTCCACGCGAATTGTCGAGAAAAAAACTCCCGAAATTGCACAATTTTGCGCTATTTAACGCAGGCTTACATGGCAGGAAGGGCTCTCATCGTCTTTGACCGATAGTTATCACATGACTGAAATGTTAGAGAAGTACAAAAACTATACGCATCGATAGCTTAAGTCTACAGGAAGTCACTCATATCAAAAAATATATCCTTTTCCATGTATTTGAATGAAATATTAATAAAAACGTACATAAAGTCGCGAGGCACTTCCTATGCTAAATGCATGGGAGAGACAAAGAGGGACAAAGACGCACCGTTTGCTGTCAGCTGATCATTTCACGCGGCTCGAGACTTTTTACGAAATCACCTCTAGAACTCGTTAAACTGGAAATCACGATCTGAAACTTGGCATAGACCTTTGCAAGACCATAAACTTCAATGCTGTGTAAAACAAATGTGGGTTTTCGATAATTGATAACACACTTTTGTTGACGGAAGTTTAGACTCGTCATACATTTTTTAGGTTATTTTTTATCTCTCGAACAACGTGTCTTTAAGTCTTTTAACTCGTATTGACGGAAACTAGACACTTTCAGGTATGTACTGTGATGTTTTTGTAACATTTCATCATCTCATCTTTAAGTACTGGTGAGTTGAACACAACTGTTGTTTCCGTGATATAGCGGGCGGACGTTTTTAGGCTCTGTTACTACGGCTGACTTCAACACAGCGCTAAATGCAAGTACCCATACCCTTCTTCACCTCCCCGCTGAAACGCCGGAACCTCCTTAACAAATTTTATTCGATTTCAATATTACCGCTAAGTAACAATATTGTTCATCCAATATTGTTACAATATCATTAAAAAATATTCAATAAATTATTTACAGCAAGTACATGAATTATATTAACACAACAAATCATTTAATTTAAATAACTTAAATTATTACAAGTTAATTAATTTTTTTTTAGTCAAACATTCATGCATTTAATGTTACTGACGATCAGTTCAATTACTTTATTCGACTAGTTATAATTTTATTTAACTTAAATAAATATTACATTAACAGAAGTATTCCAAGATGAATTTAATAAACAATATTCACCCAGTAAAAAAACTATGAAAAAAATTTAAAGTAATATTATTTTGATTTGTAATTTGATAGCGAGCAGTTCAGAGATATTTGGATTTTTCTATTGTAGCTATTGAAACATTTTGTTTTTACAGCTGTATTATATGGTCAAAGATTAAAAGAATAGACGAAATCTAAATTGAAGTACATTAATTAAGAACTAATCGAGAAAAATCAGAACTTGCATTCTAATTTGATTAAAGAAATGGTTGGTTATTTTCAGCATATATACGTATATGAACGAAATAAATAATCTATTTGTTCATATTCGTATAAATAATATATTTGAATTGGACAAATATTTATTCAGATGCACTTAAAGAAATACTGTAGCAGGTCAAGTGAATAATCAGTTAATTGAACAACACATTTATTTAAAACTGGTAAATGGAAGTAATTATACTGCTAAATAAATATTTATTAAGAGCAAGTACATATTTACATATCATATCGTCGAAAACAAGGAATATTTATTTTGATAAAACAAATATGCGGTTGTTCTTAGTAAAGTACTTACTTAAACGAAATAAATAATTTAGTTGTTTCTATTCGTATGTATAATTCATTTGAATCATAAAAACATTTACTAAAATGTAATTAAATAAACATTACATCAGTTCACGTAAATACTTTATTAACTAAACAAAATATTTATTCATAACTTCCAAAATGAGAGACATCGTACTTTTATGAATATTTATTTTACTCAAGTAAACATATGCTTATTTTTGAACGAATATTCAAATAATTTAAAATTAAACTAAATAAATATTTGTTTCGATCAATTAAATTAAATTCAAATAGATTCATTTATTTGAATCAACGACATTTTCTTTAGTGTACTGTTCAACGTGTCCATTATTTTTAATAATTTTACAATCAGCTAAAATACTTCCAAACAAGTATTTATTTAAAAAAAAATAAGTTCAATAGTATTTCGTCAAAGAAAATAAATATTTCTTTTGATCAACTAAATATGCGGATCTTCTCAACACCAGTATACTAATTCGATAGAAGTAAATGATTTCTTTGTTAGTATTCTTAAAAATAATGTGTTTAACTCAAAAAAATTTTTATTTGGATTTATACAAATAAACATTTCATCAGTTTAAGTATACACTTAGTTGAATAAAAAAATTTAGTATTTAGGATAAGAAAAATTAGCTGAAATACTTACAACAAAAGTCATTTTCATCGAAACCACTATTTCCGCTCTCGAAGATATTATTTCAACTGCAAGTCCAATTTTAACATTGGTCCACACGGAGAGAAGTTTGCACTGATTTAACCAGTGCCACCTACAGAATTTTTTTTAAACTTCCAACAGTTCTACAATTCCCAGTGCCTGGCATCGGTTTTTCCGGTACTAATGTTTGTTTGATGCTATAGAACCTGAGAAACCCGTGCCAGGTGCTGGAAATTGTAGTACTGTTGGAAGTAGAAAAAAAATTCTATAGGTGGCACTGGTTAAATCAGTGCAAACTTCTCCGTGCACTATGCTTGGTGGAGCGCAAGAAAAAGGTAGGGAATAAGATGGGAATCGAACCCACGTTTCCATACTGCGTAGCCATACTAAAGTCCTGCCAACGATCTAGGACGAAACATGGGTTCGATTCTTATCTTTTTCCCTACCTTTTTCTTGCGCTCCACCAAGCATAGTGGACCAATGTTTAAATTGGACCATCTTTAGTATGTGAGTAATCTATATTATTTGAAACAATTAATTAGTTTTGCTCTCAACAGACCGTGTGCTTATTGCACAAAATACACAGTTGCTTACAAAAAAATGTTAATTTAAAACAAGCACCAAGTTTAATAGTATTTCGTCAACGATAAAAAATGTTTATTTTGACCATCTAAATATGCGGATCTTTCCAACACCAGTAATTAGTCGATCGAAGGTAATGATTGCTTTGTTTGTATTCTTAAAAATAATGTGTTTGTATCATACAAATATTTAATTGGATTTATACAAATAAACATTTCATCAGTTCAAGTATACACTTGGTTGAATGAAAAAAAATTTGTATTTAGGATAAGAAAAATTTGCTGAAATACTTACAAAAAAATGTTTATTTAAAACAAGCACTAAGTTTAATAGAATTTCGTCAACGGAAATAAATGTTTATTTAGACCATCTAAATATGCGGATCTTCCCAACACCAGTACTTAGTCGATCGAAGTAAATGATTTCTTTGTTTGTATTCTTAAAAGTAATTTGTTTGTATCATACAAATATTTAATTGGATTTATACAAATAAACATTTCATCAGTTCAAGTATACACTTGGTTGAATGAAAAAAATTTGTATTTAGGATAAGAAAAATTTGCTGAAATACTTACAAAAAAATGTTTATTTAAAACAAGCACCAAGTTTAAAAGAATTTCGTCAACGGAAATAAATGTTTATTTTGACCATCTAAATATGCGGATCTTCTTAACACCAGTACTTAGTCGATTGAAGTAAATGATTTCTTTGTTTGTATTCTTAAAAATAATGTGTTTGAATCAAACAAATATTTATTTGGATTTATACAAATAAACATTACATCAGTTCAAGTATACACTTGGTTAAATGAAAAAAATTTTTATTTTGCGCTAAGAAAAGAAGCGATGCTGGGTATAAATAGACATTTATTTTATGAAAATAAACTAATGCTTCGTTTTAAATAAATATTATTTAATTTCAAACATGAATTTATTTTACTCAACTATTAGACTACGTAATAAAATGTATTGTCTCACTAATTAATTATTTAGTAAATGCTAATAATAAAAATATACAACAAATAAACATTTAATGGTTCAAATAAGTTCAATTCAAATAAATGCATTTATTTGAATGGACGAAATTTTTTTTTCATTGTATTTTTGTTACAGTTGCCACCGTTTTATT
This sequence comes from Copidosoma aretas, assembly GCA_030522625.1. Lineage (NCBI taxonomy): Eukaryota > Metazoa > Arthropoda > Insecta > Hymenoptera > Encyrtidae > Copidosoma > Copidosoma aretas. The sequence continues at coordinate 8,521 of JAPYYV010001975.1, forward strand.
ATATCTCGCTATAGAAATTATGAAAGATTATTCAACTTCGTACAAAAAAACATTTAAAGGTACAATTTAGAAATTTCAGTATGTTGGTGTGCGTGCGTGTGAATGGAGAATTTCTGTAATAATTCATGTTTGAGGATTTTTTGAAACGACCATAATAGTTCTGAGCATATTTCTTCTATTTATGAATTTCCTATATCGCTTTATAGAAGAATCGAGATTTCTAAGTATACTTTATTCCGTTTTCGAATTCTCAGATTTTAAAAATCGATGTCTTCAACTAAATCAACTTTAAAGGTATTTGTTATTTCAAGATATTTTATTGTAGAAATAGCTTAATAGAAAAAAATACTAAAAGTGGGCATACTCACTCCTAATAGACAAATTTTCGTAAAAGGGAAAAATTCGGTTATAGAAAAAACGTATCATGAATGAGACTTTTGAAGTTCAGGATGCATTTTTATCATCATTATTCTATTTCTGATATTTTTCCCTATGAAAACACGTCCATTGTTTTGTATTAGTAATATTTATCAAAAAAGACGAACTTGAGTAGGTATTAAGTACAACGAAAATAGGTTTAGCACAGCAAAATAGAGAAATTAGGTACATATGTATGGGGAAGCTTTGTGCCAATGAATTGGCAGCGATCAGTCTTTTTCTGGAACCCCAACATCTAACACTACAATTATTTCCAACTGTTGTGAATTCCTGCTCAGGAACTTCTCTACTACGGTTTTCGAGACACAACTAACTATGTAACAATTATCATTGATACTCATTAATAATCATTCTATAAGTACCATAATTTATTGTTTTCGGTTTTATAATAAAAATTATTAAATATTTTGTAATGATTTTTCTTACAGGGTACATCTACGCCAAAAGCATCTGACACAACTGTGAAGTCAAGTATTGCGCTAGTACGATTTTTACTTTTTATGAAGATGGACTCCTCTGTTTTGACGAAACCATGTTTCGTAGATTTCACTCGCAGCTTAAATGATAACTACAGAGTACCAACAGCTGAAACATTATCCAACAATTGCACTAGAGATGCGTGTAACGCATTAAGTAATAAAAACAAACATACGAATCACAGTAATTTGATAGGGTTAAAGACTCATGAGTCTGCCTCACACTTTTTTTTTATTTCGTTTTTGTACAATACACATACATATCATGAACCAACTTATGTTAGATCACGATGCGTTAAAAAAGATGCCGCAGTTACTATGGTGACGGAGTTTGATGCTTTTATATCTGAGTCTATTAAAGAAGCTCATAAACGCTTTGACGTAGTAGCGAAATTTATAATTCATGATTCTAGTTTTACAGTAGAAACGTTTAAAGATGTCACTCTGCAAGTTCATAATTCAGATTTTCATTATGCTTGCATACTGTTTTACGGTATAGATGTAGTTGTGCACCACTTAAGAAGTATAGCTTTAACGGTCACTGCTAACAATGTCTCGATCATCAACAGTTACAACGAAATTTTTAAAAATTTTGAATTAAGTCTTAAGAATAATAGTTTATCTTTATGCGACTGCACAAAAAGCTTCTTGATGCTTATTAATCGAAATCGTGTTATGCAGCATATTTCAGTTGCCTCAAAATTGGGAGATTCACTGAAGGATAAATTGCTAGGTGTACACCTCACAGCAAGTTATTTTCATGCTCAAGAAAAAGGAATCTGTTTTAAAGAGTATCCTTTACTGAATGAAAAATTCGATGATTATATTACTAAAATGGCTCCTACTGAAGCGTTCGATGCTTTGACATATTATGATAAAAGAACTGGCTTTTTTGCAAAACTGTATGCGAATAAATATGATTTTAACTTACAACGATTCTGGCTTTCTGCTAAAAGAAAATACTCAGATATGGCAGAGTACGCTCTTGATCATCTGAGATTACCTGGTACATCTTTTCAAATTGATGTCGAGACAATGCACGATTCTTTTGCAATGTACACTGATAAATCGCACGCCTTTAAATCACTCTTGTTTTCGGTCCTATGGGAGAATACAAGGTAAAACTCTTTCCTTGTTCTATCTCTGTCATATAATAATTATTATTATTTATTTGAATGTTAACCCCCGCACAGGGTTTTACATGGAGTTCCGTCTTTTCAACTTTCACACACTTCAACATTCACCTCAAGAAAAACTTTCAAGTAAAAAAATTTTCAACATTCTTTGTCACTTTTTTTTCACTGTACTGCTCACCCTTAATCATCACATTGTTTTTCCTTTTTATTCTCTCTTCTTTTTCTTCAGGTTATTCCCGTTGCCAGATCCGTTGTCTCGCTCCTTCATCAGCACATTAGTCAGCTCATCTTTCAGTCTATTTATTTATGCCGTGGCTTCTTCTTTTAGTTTCTGGATCTTATTTCTATTTTCTTTTTAATTTTTCCGATTTACTCTTCTACTACTAATTTATAATCTTCCTTTTCACCTACTATTATTCCACGCTTTCCCAATGTGGCGTTGTGATTTGTGTTTCAATTTCTTAAGTTAGGCATCTTTCTCCTTTTTACGCGGCTTGACTTTCTAACCAGAAACTTCACTTATTTTCACCTTTAACTGAACGTCTTCTTGGTCTCTGACTTCTATGTGCACTATTTTGACCTTTTAATAATTATTTGTACCTGTTTTGATTTCCTGCCTATGCTCTTTTTATTTCTGCCTTGACCGCATTCATACCTTAGGGTGCCGACGTGTGCACTTGACGGCTGCCACCCTCTATAATATTGAGTATTATAATTATTTTTATTTGTTATCGTTTCGTATTAAAAGTATATGACAATATCAATAACAAAATGTTTGTACCTGAGCACATAAGATTAAAGTACAATTAATAAAAGTAAGATTATGAAACAATGAACAATATATAATCAAGTCAGTAATAATAAAAGCGAATTATGTATATGTATATATATATATATATACATATACATATATATAATATTTCTACACGATAATGTTAGTTTAAAGTTCAATTAATGAAAGTAAGAGTATTCTAAGTCATACAAGTTAAATTATCAAAGCAGCAATTACGAAAGCCTCTGATAATAATGAAAAATATGTGCCTGATGTCTCTGTGAAAATTGAATTACTTAGGATAAGTAATATAATTCGAGATATAAGATTGATATTCACTAATGATTATGCTTATATGACACGTGATCATTTGAACTTCGAATCTTGGCGACTAAATGTAATGTTGTATCTTCTATAATAGTAATAAATCGTTAATTTTGTTTATCAGTGCCTTTTATTTCAATCATACGTACCTTGCATATACTATAATGTAACACATATAAGATGGTGGATAGAAACCCATTGTACCCCAGATTGCAAATTTCGACCTAATTCAAATAATGAAGACCTATAACGAATTTCGCCTTGTTTTATGGGGATCGGTGGGGGAGGCGTGCAGGGTAAGGTTTTCTTATAATTGTGTGCGGCGGGGGGGGAGGGGTTGGGTAGACCATTTTTATCCAACATGAATGAGGAAGAAACATAAAGTATTTTATCTTATAACATGAGGGGTTGGTGGCGGATTTTTTCTTAAAATTGTGGGAGGGCGCACAGTTGGCGATACATTTTATTTAATTTTTTTATCGAAATTCAAAATCTCGAGACAAGATTAAAAAAATTACTACCATTCTTTTGATCTACTATTTAATTGGACAAAATATAAAGAAGAACTGCAGTCAATGGTGTGTAATCGTTGGAAATAATTACTATTTAATAAAAACATTTAAAAAATTACAAAAAAAAATATTTTACAATATTAAACGTAAGTGATGAGTTATGTTCACACGATATTGTCTCTAATATAATGTAAATAAATTAAGTTGCCATTTTGATTGAAAATAAAAACATTTCCGCCCACGGTGGCACGGTAGGGAAAGGGGAAATTGCAATTAATAACGCTAATAACAGAAAAATATGACGAAATTCATCTCATTTTGTGGGAGTCAGTAGGAGGGTTTTTCTTGAAATTGTAGGAAGCAGGGGGGATTAAACATGTTGGCCGTACTCAAATAACAGAGAAATACAACCGCCCTTAGGGGGGGGGGGGGGGGGAGGTTGAGGGGTCTCATCGTAAAACTTCGAATTGCGAACATGGCTGCTCGGATGTCGAATCAATTCGGAATTGTTAAAGAAGAGAAATACTTCTCGTGATCGAACAAGCAGAACAGCGAGATATAGCTAGAGAAGAAAACAGTTCTCATAGATAATAACGTATTGTATACAAATTATTTCATGTTTGTTATAGCATGACAAGAATACAAAAAAGATTGTCCATGCTCAGGTGTATACGTAACCCCCAACTACTACAAAATTCGCCATATCTTGGAAAAGAGAAAGGATATACCAAAAACAGCTATTTTGGTGGGTTTTCTAAAGAGGAAATAAGTATAATGGTGCATGAAAAGATACGCTTTAAGTTAAGTCAAAACATCAGTATTATTTTCTATGTCTTAGATAAATCTTTATGAAATATAGGGGAAAAATTGTGGAAAAAATACATCATGTTTGATAATGAATCACAAAAATACATAGTAGGTCTTTCACACTCGTAATGTAACGTATGGAAGGAAAAGCATATTTAAATTTCGAGCGAGTCAGTCTCTGGAATCGACGGCTGATTTCCAAGGAATAAAATAAATTGATTTGTTCATCAAATTCACGACATCCGTCCTTCATCTCAAAGTACGTACATATGAATTGGACCATGTTCAAATCCCGGTGCTGAAAATTGAAAGGTAATAGTATATTATTATAAATTTTTTATATATATTATTCCTTATACTGTTAGCTTCTATGATTGCTCCGAAAAAAAGTAAATTTGCCAAGCGTGAATTTTTTTTTCACCGCTTGTAACACAAAATTTTTGATTCTAAACTACTTAAAAAGTTTTGAATAAATACGGCTTAAAATGCAAGCGGATAAAAAAACCTCATGTACATGTTTTGAGAATGTTTCTAGTACATAATCTACAACGTTTTATATATAAAATTTAAAAGTTTTGAAACATCGATGTTAACAAAAAAAGGATTGGAAACATTAAACAGAAATTTACAATATTTGTGGAAATACATTAAATTTTTTTTTCACCCACAAGGTTTTTTAACTCAAATTCAAAGTTTGCGGTCAACGGAAGAATTAGAAATTTTTGACAGCTGCTGACAGTGTGTTGTTAAAAAATCTGAATAAATTACACACTGAGAAAAGTGTTATTAGAAATAGTATTATAAGTATTATGAAAATTACTATATTTTTTAGGGAAGCTGAGACATACTTGCCATATTATAATTATTACTATTTTACATAGTACAACCTGATTATAATAAATTTTACTATGCACCTTCCCGAAAATTTGCTATTCAACATACTAAATTTTGCTTTAACAAAAATAATTTTTACTACGTCGAGTGATAATTTTTATATTTTCAAAATGGAAAATAATAAATGTACTATCTCTCCTGTAAATTAAATAAATGATTCAACTTGATTATTAGGTGGAGAACATTAGTTATATTATTATAATAATGCTATAAATCTGAAATAGGGGAGATCGGGACTATATGGGTCACGGGTCCGTATGGGTTTCTTGAATATTTTAAATATTGAGCGTTTTTAAGTGCTGGAAAATTTTCACGAACTATATTTTAACGAACAATAAAAGATAGAAGTGAATAGAGTCATCGTAATATTCACATTTTTCTTTAAATAAATAATTGCGAATAATTGACCCATACCGCCCCCAAAATCAAGGACCCATACCGCCCCGGCACTTTTTTTTAGGGGCCGTATGGGTCTTTTGTAAATATCGTCAATAGCTTGACCACTTAGTTAAAAGTTAGCGATTTTTCTAATTTTAATGATAGGTGAGGTGAAATATTATAAGAATTCGCTGTAAAAATGTCTGGAAGTGATTTGATGTGTAAGAATATAACTTTATACCATTTCCGACCCATTCCGCCCCGGTCTCCCCCTAAGGAGAAAATTATGATAGAAAAACTTGCATCTTCAAGGATTCGAACTTCCAACCTGCAGCATCGGCGTTCGGTGTTCTAACCACTGGACCACGCCAACCTGTGCTTGCTGACGTATCAATAGAGTTTATATGCTATTGTATATACATACGTACATAATATAAACGATACTTAAAAAATAAAAACTTATTATTATTATAGTATCTACGACCATAGATAGATACATTTTAAAATTACTACTGCAATTTATTTATAAAAAAAAACTTTATTTAAATTACCAGTTTCTATGGTTACAACTATGAAATCCAATTTTTATAAACACAAATACTAAATGCGTTACACAACAGTTAGTCAAATCTTCTTCTTCGATATTACTATAAATATAATCATCTGTACGTGAAATTTTTTATGCTCGTAAGTTTTCGTCGTAAAACCAGTTATTAATCTTTTTAGTTATAAATACGTACTTTTCAGAATAAAACAAAATTACATGTATTATTTGAAACAAAGATCCTGTAGAGGAAGACTGAACGTAGATAGTATTTTCATTTATTAATTTGTCACAATAATATATTAAATCAAAAAAAATAATATCTTCGATCGGTTAAATATTTCAGACAACAAGGTTATGAAATGAAGGATTCGTTTTAGGAGTTTGATTCACAGATAGGAATGTTCTTAAAAAAATAATTGTGTAGTAATTCAAGTATGCTAATACTAATTTGTGAAATCTTACAAATTTTTTGTGAAGAAGTATATAGTTTTAACGCAGTATTTACACTTTTGATTACTCATACCTCCGATGCTTGGCTCCGTTCTAAACTCGTATACATATACAGTACATCACAAATAGGCCTAACCTAATCTACAATGTTATTATAAATATCACTATAGGATATCAGTGATCTTTATTACTTTGCGACCCAATTTTTACTATGTCGAATAGCAATGCGATAAAGTCAGATATTTTACTACGTAACGTAGTAGGTTCTACTCTGAAATTAAAGAAAAAAAAAAAAAATTATAATAAAATTTACAGTGCTGTTTTTACATAGAGTACGACTAATCCCCACAGTATGGGAACAAAATGGATTGCCTTATATACAAACAAATGAGGCTTTACTCTCTTGCTCGCTTTAAGCGTAGTATCACACCCACCTATCCCTGATAAACAATTAAGTAAAAAAACTTAATAACGTACATAGTATTAGTGACAAAATACATAATTTTATTACAATTAAATTTTATTGTCTTACATATAACAACAAATTTAATGTTTGAACACACTTATGAGTAACAATTTTGTAGTAAACTATACGATAGTTGTGACATAAAGTTAGTTTTAATTATGAAGCTATTAAGGGCATTTAAATTGTTCATAATATTATTCTTCTGTACTCAATGAATGCTTGTTATTAAGAAATTTGTAATGAAATCAGATATTTTGGTGACAGAAGACAGACGAGTCCGATAAGAACTTCGTTAAGACGAGACAAATTTCAAATTCTATTGAATAAGGTATAAAATAGTAAATGCAAAAATATTTTTCAAAAATAAACAAATAATGATTTCGGATGAAAATGTAATATTGAAAAAAGTAGACAGATGGTACGTATTTTATTCAACAGTTTCTTTTTAATTAAACTAAATCGATGATTAACAATAACCATTAAATATGTCAACACCCCAGAATAGTATGATATTAGTATTTAATTTAAAACTTGGAGAAGCAATAGGAATATATATGTGTATAAACTTATACAAACAGGTTGATTAATTATAGTTTACCCTATGAAGTTTGGAAGAGATTTACTGAATTGATTAAATACAAAGTTTAAGAAGCAGCATTTTTTGGTAATTCAAGAACACACAACAACATATAATGGCAAACCTTTGCAGATATAGCAATAAATAAAACTTTAATAGAAGTTGATTGTTAAAGAGATGATAGTTTAGAAAAGACTAGTATAAGTGTAGTACCTAAGTAGCCACCAGAATAATTTTCATTGTTTTGTTTTGTCAAATGCTAGAAGATTTTCTTGATGTAACATTCATTGCACTTAGGAGAACACATTTAGAAAAATACAAATAACATCAAAGACATCGTCTTTCATGAAACAATTTTCGTATTATACGTAATAGAAATTTAATATAGATTAAAAGAAAATTGTAGACATAATGTGTGAACGAACTTAAAAATTGTTTGAAATTAATTACCCTGGTGACTAAAAAGTAATATGAAGATATAATCAAAAAATGAAACTGTACTTTCTAATGAACCAGTACGTGCCGCAAAATTTGCCATTAAACGTCATGAAATAAATAGTGATAAATCCGACCATGCATGCTGACTTAATATTGTCAAGACGATTTCTGGAATACGTGTGTATGTACGTCCAGTTCGAAAAAAGTGATTCAAGAAGAGCAGTCGATGCATGTAAAGTCATTATTTTTACTACAAATCTTGACAAGAGAGGAAACGTTTTTCCTACGTATTTCCAAAAAGAAATGGGATCTTTGCATCGTTCAGCATAAAAATGAAAATCATTCTTACAAGTTTTATAAACATCGTACTCTCGATCGACCTGTTCATTCATATGTTCCTTTAAAAGTCATTGGCAACCAGTCTCTGAGCTTCATCAAGCTTTTTACCTTGATATATGTGGTGCAGCAAGTTTGCTGCGTAGCCTACTGGCCATATTGCCTTATCTCTTCTGGCACTCAATATTTTCTGTTGATTTTCTGAAGCCAATGATAACTGAAGCCATAATTTGGTAGAATCAGCAACGTTACTATCCGGACTTTGACAGAAGTTAATCAATTTACAAATCGGATCTAGTAAATCAATAATATCAATTATTTTCTTCTCAAAATTTTGACTCATAATGTTGTTTACAACTGCTTCCTTTAAAGTAACATCTTCTTCTTGGCATATTGATCTTAAGATATCAATGTTTTTTAAAATACTAAAACAAGAATCCCTGATATAGCAGAATCGTGTGTCGGCCATGGACTTCTATTTAGTTCCATTTCGTCTAACCAGTAAAGCTTCTGTCTTAGACTCCTTGAAGTCATTAATAATTTCACGTATCTCCTTCACCGTTTCGTTATCAATCAGCGATTTAATAAGTAAGTTACCACTGTGACTAGCACAACTCGTTTGAATTAAACTGTCAGATTCAACCGTTTGTGCTGGTCGTGCACCTCGAACTATTTTTGCGTCGTTATCTGTAATCACGCCGAAAACATCTGTTTTGTAAATAGTCTTAGCTTCCTCAATAGCTTCATTAATTTTCATGGCTAAGTTTTCGCCATCTTCAGTCTCTGTCGTGAAGTTGCAGAAAGTTAAAAACGTTTGTTGTATGTTGATATTGCATAGTAAAAAAACTAAGTACTTTTGGTTGTTAATTTGGTTTTTCCACCCATCCAAAAGTAAAATGCTGTCCGTGTTTTGGAGAAGAATTTTTTTTTTTCAACAATTTCTTGATGCAATCTTGCTAGAGTGGTTGTTGCAAAGTATTTTCTGCCAGGAGGCTTCTAATCGAATTGACAGTGGATCAGCGTTTCTATCAATTCCATTAAATATTTGTTTTCAATCTGCTTGAACGGTATGTTGGCAGTAATGAAAAACTTTGCCAGAAGAATTGTTATAGATTTTGCTAGATCTTCTTGGTCAGATTCCCGTGTGATATCGTCTTCCTAAAAAATAAACAATATGTTTTTTCAAAAAATGTAAGTATCGTATTTGTTAAAACGTTTCTAAAATATTAAATACTAATAAAAGCACTACTAATTCATTTATAATGCGTAACTATGTTCAACTGTGATTAAAAAAATTTTTTCATTCGTTTCGTGAGAAGTCTAATATTTTATTAAATACTAAACAGATAAGTAGAAATTATTATTTTTATGTTATTAGCTTTAGATTAAAAATGTTTGTGGTCTAAATATTAGATTGAAAACATTCGTGTTAAACCCCCTGAAATTGCCACGTGGAAAAAAAACTGCTGCCAATGAATTGGCACATAGCTTTTTCAACCTTTATTTATCTGTTTCTAATGAAAGAAAAATTTAAGATTCCTATCATTTAATAACACTATCTTATGATAATATCTATGTACTATTGATAACTCAATCATTTCAATTGTTTGTACGCTACTATTTTGCTGAAATATATAATTCAACATTAAATTTTGTAATATTATTCTAATTTATTTATTTCACTTCATTTAAATACTTTGTTCTAAAAATTATTAAATAATTTTCAATTTATTGTAACACAGTAATGAAGCCACAAGATACTTTTACTTTTCCTATATTCTCTTTGAAAAAAGTAGTGAAATCCAAAGTAATCATGTGCCAAGCTTGAATATACTTTAATAATTGTTGTGAACAATCTGGTAAATAAAAACGGCGTTAGGGGTCTATGGACCCCCGATCGGAACGAAGTTCCTTTCGCTCTTTGGTAGACTTTTACTAAATAGTCATTATAATTTATATTATGCAATACCAAGTTAATATAGTAAAATTGAAAAAAATTTATAATAAACTATGTATAAAATGCATAAAGATTAATCAATCATTGAATGATCTGGAATAATTAGGTTTATAACTAATAAAAAAACATTTGGACCGTATAAATTGAATTTTATAAAAAAAGCTTTTAAATGTTAGAAACAAACATTAATTATGTACTATAAATATATAAGTAAAAGTTGGAATAGATTTAATCATTAGGTACCGCAAACAATACAAGGCGCTTGCAATTCATATGGACTTAACTAACACAGCCAGTATCTAATCCGCTTTGGCCAAGTGGGTAAGGTATTTGCTTTCTGACTAAATGGTCAAGGTTTGAATCTGCCCCATATAAGTATATCTATGTAGTTGACTCATACTTGAGCGATTACTATGTACAGTAAGGGAATGTTTATTCGTTAAGTGGGTAGTATGGAATGCCCCAATGAGAGAGGTTATGATATCAGAACTGGCCAATAGGAATTGAATGTTTGAATTTCTCGCTTAACGAATAAACGTTCCCTTACTGTACAGAAAAACTTAAAACATGAGAGCGAGAGGCTGACCGATGAAAATCGAACGCTCCCATTATTCGCCTGATCGTACCTTAGCTGAAACAGGGGCCCAGCTAAGCCCTCATTACAGCCACGTCACGATTTCCACTATGCAGCAGTATAGAGAAAGAGAGAAAGAGGCTATATATATAGAGATAGAGCTAGAGCAACTGCGGCGTACCATCATCGTGTGCATGGGAGAGAGAGACAGACGGACAAGCAGACTGCAGTAGTGCAGTAGTTCAGTAAAAACAGTAGACCTATACATGTGAACACATACACATACATATATATACTATATCGTACGGTATTTGCTACATGCCATTCCACTGCAGACGGCAGTCGGCAGAGGTGGAGGCGCATGCGCCAGCCTGTTTGTTTGTCGGGTCGACCTCTACATATACTTACAGCCACCGCTGTAAGTGTTGCGCAGACGGCGCGCCGAGGGGAGAAGCTACGAGTCGAGTATAACCGAAGCAAGCCGAAGAGAAGAGAGCCGGAGAGAGCGAGAGAGCTATGTGCAGCGATGTATATAGTTCATGCTCGGCTGTAACTATAGCAAAGTGTCGGAAAAAAGTCTTGTTTCACTTTTCTCGGTGTAGCCCCCATCCGCTCAGAATTTGTAACGCGCGATAAGGAACTTCGTTCCAAAATGTTATCCTATCAACTGCAACAATTATTTGAGCATTTTCCATCTTGGCACATGATCACTTTGGATTTCACTACTTTTTTCAAAGAGAATATAGGAAAAGTACAATTTATAATTCTCAAACTGACAATGTTTTAACCTTTTTTTTAAAGGTCGATTTTAATAGGAACTCATTCCTTTTTTGATAACATAAAATTTATTTTTGTATGAATAGTTTTTTTTCTTTTTTAAAAAAAATTAAATTGCAGGTAGAAAGTTCTAAATGAAAGTGGGCATAATTTTTTCCTAAAATTTTCACTATTGATAGCTGTGTATATTAAACTTATTAAGTACTGCAATATTTTTTTATAAGAAATCATACTGAATTCATTTTTTTTTTTTATGATTAGGTATAAGTATTATTTTCTCGCCTTTTTGTACTGGATTCTTAAGGAGGTTCGGGAGAATCATTCAGCGAAGCGAGAAACGGGGAGTCCCCCCGGCCCGCGCAACTTGGCCCCCTTTACCGCGCACCCCCTCTTGCACACAACGAACTCAATATTTTGCTAACATTTAGCGTTGGCATTGTTTAAAATGCACTATAACATGATTAAAAATAGTACTCACTGAATCTTGAAACAATACTTCATACGTAGGTATCGTTTTTTTTAATATCTTTGCATTTTCTAAAAATGTTTGTCCATGTAAACAACAAATCGAGGTTACGTTCCACAAGAGCCTATGTTATCACACGCATTTTCATTTGTACCATTCTTTTCAAAGTGACCTATAACAAATATTGAAAAAATTCATAGAAGCTCCACGTATTCCGAACTATCAAGAAAAATCAATATCATTGTGATCTCTGTATTTTATTATTACTCCCGAACCTCTTTTAGATGCGGTGAGTTTCATTTTTTGAATTTTGGTGTGTGCCTTCATGACGTCATGATTGGTAATATAATTTTATATTTTATTTATTTTTGTGCAAGATATCATTTGATACTAATAAAACAGGTAATTGTTGAATTAAAAAATTTCGTTTTGATAGAGACTTGAACTCTGGACCTTCGGAATACAAATCTTCCGCTTAGTGCACTGAACCACAGTGCACGAAGTGACGTAGGATATAACATAGTTCTCGTAGCTTTTTTTATTATTTTCCTGCTTATTTTGTGCTCGCAGTCATTGCCTTATTTTAATATAATAGTATATTTTCAAAGTGAAGTATAAGTTACTAAAATAATGTATCTGTGAAATATTTTCTAAGCCAATGAAGAATTTTGTGCAACGAAGAAAAAATTAAAGGATGTAAATTTCAGATTGACCGCCAAAGTATCAATCGATAGATCGATGATGTAACTGTACTGACTCGCGGCAACTTCAGGGTCGGAATATTTCGGTCGCAACGAAAAAATGAAAAATAATGAAATCAGCATATTGCTTTTCCATATCTTGTAAACATGATCTTCCTAAGTCATTCTTGTCCGGATTTTTTGTGCAAATAATAGTTTTACGTTCGAAATGCCAAATTATTTCGAAATATTGGGTGTATAGCAATGATTAATATTTTTGTATCAATTTCGAAAATTCGGGATTCCAATTTAGACGTATATAATAGTGCGGCATACACCCCAGTCTGCTACACAAACTGACATATGGCTTTGCCGCGCCACTTCATACTCGGAGGTTACTTCATACTATAAAAATCCGTTGATTCAGTATTGGATGTCTGCAATTTATAACAGAATAATTAAATGATTTATTATTTAAATAACGAGACAACCTAAATCCCAAGCTTTTTAACCCAGTAATCCGGGTAACAGCAAGTAAATAATATAAGTCAATAAATTATTGATCAAATAACAAGATAACCTCAATCCCAAGCTTTTTAACCCAGTAACCCTGAGGACAGCGAGTAAATAATATAGTGAGTGAATAAATTACTATAAAAATATCAACATAACCTAAATCTCAAGCTTCTATACCCAGGAACCCGGGGTTAACAACATGATTAAATAAATTAATGATTAAATAAGAACATAACCGAAATCCCAAGCTTCTTAACCCAGTAACCCGGGGGAAGGCAAGTTACTATTATATAATTATTAAATAAATAACGCTAGGGATGTAGGTGACGGAGCTATTTTAATATTTTGTGTAATTAAAATACTATCATCATGCCATCCCCCGGATTACTGGGTTAAAAAGCTTGGGATTTAGTTTATGTTGTTTTCTTAGTAATTTATTTAGTTATATTATTATCTCGCTGTTCCAGATTACTCGGTTAAATAGCTTGGGATTGAGGTTATGTTATTATTTTTACAGTAATTTATTTATGTACTATATTATTTACTCGCTGTCCCCGGGTTACTGGGTTGAAAAGCTTGGGATTTAGGTTATCTTGTTATTTGATAAATTGTTTATACACTTTTATTATTTACTTGCTGTCCCCCGGGTTACTGGGTTAAGAAGCTTGGGATTTAGGTTAGGTTGTTATTTTCACAGTAATTTATTCACTCACTATATTATTTACTCGCTGTCCCCCGAGTTATGGGTTGAGAAGCTTGGAATTTATTGTATCTTGTTATTTGATCAATCATTTATTTACTGTATTATTTACTCGCTGTCCCTCGGGTTACTGGGTTAAGAAGCTTGGAATTTAGGTTGTGTTGTTATTTTTATAGTAATTTATTTACTTACTATATTAATAACTCAGTGTCCCCCGGGTTACTGGGTAAGAAAGCTTGGGATGTAGGTTATTTTGTTATTTGATCAATTATTTATTCACTTTTACTATTTATTTACTGTCCCCTGGGTTACTGGGTTAAGTAGCTTGAGATTTAGGTTATGTTATTTTTTGTATAGCTATTTATTCACTCACTATATTATTTACTCGCTGTCCCACGGGTTACTGGGTTAAGAAGCTTGGGATGTAGATTATGTTGCTATTTAATCAATAATTTTTTAATGAAAATGTTATCAACTCGCTGTCCCCCGGGTTACTGGGTTAAAGAGCTTGGGATTTAGGCTACTGGATTTTCGCGGTTTTGCCTATATAGCCGATTTCAATCGCGAGCGCTAATCCGTGGCCACTTTTGGTAGCTCTGGTCGGCATGCGGGAAACCGTGGTTCGACTCTCGGCCAACGCGACTTTTTCAAGCATGTACCTCTGTGAATTTTTACATGTGCTTGAATGAAGAGCCGAACATATAGCAGTAGACTTAATTTAAAAAAAAATGTACACGTTATACTAGTATATACATATATGTAGCGGAATCCGAAGGCGAACGGAGAAACTTGAGCACCACCAAGCACAGTATTTGTACGGGGGAGTCCCCCGGGGAGAGAGAGACCACGTGATCATGTCGCAAAATTGTGTCAGTTTTTACGAAATCACTCCCCAAGCCAAGATACCTATACTGAGAGACCAAATTGTTACGGTTAACATAATATGTTAACTATTAATATACCCATGCTAGTTACTATCATAATATATTAATAGTTAACATACCATATTTCATGTTTGTAGGGAAAACGTCGATGCAACGTTGAAATTGCAAAGTAGCGAACACAACGTTGTCAAGGTTGCGGATGCAACGTTAGGGCTTAGATTGATTTTCAATTTTGCAATTTAAACGTTACAAGAACGTTAATTCAACGTTTCAGTCACAGCGTTGCTTTTACCACGTTGAGTAGAAGTTGCTATCGCAAATTTTGCCAAACTTGTTTGAAATCTACTAATCCAGACATCTCAACATTCTTTCAATGTTATCTCAACACTACATCAACATTGTTTTGCAACGTTTTTACAACGTTAAATCAATGTCGGGTGTTAGTATAAGATTATTGAGTATACAGAAAGTTAAAAAGTAGGAACGGTTAAATTACTCTCGATTGACATAACGTTTCCTTCCGCTCCTACGTCTTCTTATGGTCGAAAACGTGTGTCTATCTTTTCACAGTAAAGCAGCAAATATTATGTTCCATGATAAATATGAAAACAAAATATCTGAATTTCGTAATAGACAACGTAGGCAGTATCTATTCTAAAAAACATTCTACTTATAATTTTTGCAGTTTGTATCTAACAGTATTATTGATTATCGTTTGACCTAACTAGGAAATCCGAATAATGTCTAAGTTAGAGGCAAAATTTCAATCTAAATAATAATTAAAGTGGTATGTATCAGTTAAAATCAGTAGTGCTTTCATTGGTCTAAAAATTAACGTTTGAAATGTAAGAAAAATTAATTTAATCTTTATATTCAGTTAAATGAGAAACTTGATGGCAGTATATTTTAAACGTATGAGTAATTAATTTAAATAGCTGAATGTTAATACATGTTTAGCAATGTTATCTTGTTAAAACGCCATATGTCAGACTTATATCTAAACAGCGTAATATTTATTCAAAATTTTAATGGAGGTTTCTTAATACAGAAATTACAAAACTAAATAAAAGTCTTACCACGCTCTTGTTATCAGTAAAAATCATTGATAGATCGTTGTCCAATGGGATTATGCCTTCCTTAAGACAGCTACTGCCTTCGCTATTACACTTACTTCTATAAATACACGTATTTTCAAGTTAAATTACAATGCAAGTAAGAGGATAAATAGTAAAAGGACTATACAGTATATTTTCCCTGTATATAACATTTATTGTCATGAAATTACCTGTGCAAATCAAATTTGTGTTGCGAGATTGTTTGATAAACTTTCTTGCACTTGACGCAAACTGCTGCTTCAATTTGATTAGAAGTTTCATTACGTAGCTTAGAAAAACCAGTCCAGTTTATCCTGGTTTCTCGCATCATAGTTAAGGTAGAAGATGTACCAGAAACTGTAACCATAAATCAACATTCACTCCATCAATAAATCAAAGAAAAAGATTGTTTGTAATTAGTACAAGGGGTAAAATATACGTACTGTATTAACAGTCAACTCTCAGCAGCAATTTTAAATGAAACTTTAGGTTAGTAATCACGAAAAAACCAAAAACTTGAGTTATTTTGATGTAAAAATTGATTTTTCCTGGGCAAAATGATAGTGATGAGATACTCAAAACTTCATAAATCAACAAATGTTACAAAAAAAACAATTTTTAATAATGCCTCTTTACAATTTCAAAATAGTTAGCTTTTGAATTGACACCAATTTGCGACTATGTAGAACATAAATAGGTCATTTCTATTACATAGGATTTTTTTTACTAACAATCAACAAAAGCTAAAATCGAGCAACAACTGCAACAAGGCTCAGCACTGGCGATATACCTATATATGCGGGTGTACTCTGGCCGAAGACTACACTACACTAAACTATACGTATAGTGTAGTGCAGCCCTTTTTTGCTGAGTGTAAGACCATCTCTGCGTGTGGATCAATAATCTTTACGGGCACTAAGTCATGAATCCTTTTTTTTTAAACATACAGCCCCTCATAGTAGCATTTTACCGTAAGTACTTCTCAAGTACACTTATACCTATAACACATATTAAATACGATCGTGTATTAATGCATATGTTTATTTATTGTACATGAGTGAATTGCATACTTTGAATGTGCCATGTACATACATACCTTAACTTAACTACATTCATGTTTTGCGTTTGCGGTCGCTATTTCCATAGTCAAAGACGGGAATCGATCTAATCTTGGCCTTGCGCTTTCTCGATAATCATTTCGAGATAAATGGTTATACTGTTGATTAACCGCAAACACGAAGCATGATTTATTTTTGTTATAATGTGTAAATATACATACATATTTGCCACATGTATAGCATTCAATTCACTTATGTATGATACATGAACCATGCATAAATACTCGACCGTATTCAATATGAGTGATAGGTACAATTGTGCTTTGGAAGTCCTTACAAAGAAATGCTATTTTAACAAGCTGTAAATCAAAAAACAAATTTAACGACTTAGTGCCTTGTAAGACTATCGATCTACATGCCGAGAACTACAAGAATCTTAAGTTTTAAAGAGTTTGACAGAGGGCCATTTTCCGTTAGGGTCAGGGTGGAGTCCTTTGCACGCGTAAAATTCTGTGAAAGCATGTAAAAAATACCAGATGTCTCGATCATATAGATTTTTCAAGTTTTAACATAAGACTTAACAGACCTATCACACCACCGGCTCATCGGTCTATCATACATCTAGTAATTAAACATATCTAGTTATGCATTGATTCCATGTACATTTTTCGTGACCACCACGTAGAATGGTCTACGTAAATTTTACATAGGAATTTATAAGTAGGGAGAAGTGTCACCTAGATACGAAGTACGAAATTAAAATGCAAAAATCAATTCAAGGACTACTATGGTGTTTAAGAAAAAAAAGTATAGTATGTAATTTAATCTTAACTGCAACATTCTCTAATTTGTGAATTTTTGTAAGAAAAATGTAAAAGAGTGACGTTAAATAAGATTCGAATACGACACACAATAAATTTTTTTTTTTTTTTTAATTTTTGCATCAAATTTTTTTACCTATATGTCCGCCATTATGAATTTGCCATCATGCATCCGCCATCTTGAATTAAAAAAATCAGAAACTAGAATAGTAACCAGAGACCACAGAAACTCCTGTATAATAGTTTGTAAGTGGCAAAAAAAATTTCCATTTCCATGTCTGCCGTTTTGAATCCACCAAGTAAAATTTTATAAATCTCAGTCTGAAATCGTAATAAGAGACTTTAAAAATCTATAGACACTGATCGTCAAGAAAAAAAAAATTTTCTTAAACAATTTCCTACTGGAGAGTATTGGTCTTCAACTTTTTTAGGTTATGTGATGTCGCAATTGCAGCAGTAAGTCATTATAGTATAAGCCATTCTCAGTGAGACCATATTTTTTTCTTTTCTTTTGGTAGAAAATTTGAAAATTTGCTCAGGCCCAAAACACCTTTTCTTCATAAGACTGTGCGCCGCACGGTGGGAGATTTCGGTTTTTTTTACTCAAAACCTAATATTTCGAGAACGAAAACAGATGAAACCATTTTTTTTTTTCTTTGTAATTGAATAAAAATTAGATTTATCAAGGACAGTATATGGAAGGAGTTGATATCATTAGCTGATATTTCGTAAATGTAAAGACCTACTTCTACCGCGATATTAGGCTGGTGTCAAACACATAAATAAATAATTTTCTTTCGTGCTTTGATAATACATTTGTAAATTTTTTTTGTGAACAAACGCATAGTATAAGAATAGTGATCTATTAGTTTTTAATCTTAAAGATTAAATTTTAACTTATTAGTGAAGGTCTTCAATCTTAAAAATATGTAAGAAAGTTGTCATATTCATTTCATTTATTTCATCCTTTATATCAAAAGTTTAAAATTGAATTTTAAATGTTTATTAAATATCTATTTCTTGGTATGAACATCGATAAAAGCACTTAAACGCAATGCAAGTAAAAATATTTCTTTTTTGAAAATAGTTACTAGCAAACTGTCAATTTTTTTGAAGGTACACAATTTTTGAAGATTTTTCAATTCGATTAATATTATATAAATTTTAATCAGTGATATAACTTTTTAATATTATTTTCTGATGACGAATTTTTTAGCTTTAGGAGACATGTCTTTAGGATACAAATTTTTTCATCTATAAAAGACTCCATTACAAAGATTAATGCTTAATTCTGTTGTATAATAAAAAATATGCTTTAAAAATATTTCAAGTTCGAAAAAAAAACATATTCATAAACATGTCATACTTTATTTAGTTCCTGTCATTATTCTACGTACCATAGTATCAACGACATCACCATTATCATCATTATCATCATCATAATCATCCGAGTAGCAGGGTTAGGGAGAAGGACATAAGGTTAAGTAAAAGCCCCATATGTTGATTTATTTAAAGCTCTCTCTTTATTGCATTAACCTTTTTTTCTACAAAGCACTTCAACGTCTAACTCTCGTATATATATATAGTAGTGAGGCTCCGCCCCTCTGCGCGCTACGCGCGCCAACCCCCCTAACAGTAGATTACTGACAATCGTTTACAAATGTTAAATGTAATTTAACATTAAACGTATATATTTCTAAATTTCTTTTTTTTTAATATCTAACAATTCTATAAATTCTGTAATATAATTTGGTTTAGGGAATTGAAATAATTTTAGAGATAAATAAAAATCCATCATGATTATTCCTAAAATCAATATAATTAGAGATGAAAATTGTTTATTTAGATCCTTTTCGATTTTTTTATATGATACGGAAAATGAACACATGAAAATTCGTTTAGAAATAGTTCAAAATGTAATTAGTAAATGGAACAATTTTAGTAATTTTACTATAGGAAATAATCATCATCAGTCAATTAATAACAGTTTGAATTATTATAATTACATGTCAAAAAACAGTATTTATGGAACTGAAGTAGAAATACAAAGTTTTGTAGATATTTGTAATGTTCATGTTGAAGTTTTTTTTCAAAATTTAAAACATACTTTCGGTGATCCATTAAATACTAGAAATTTAATATTGTTGTTAAGTGGTAACATTGATTCAGGTCATTACGATGTTATTGATTACAATAAACATCATAGTGAGAAAGAAATAAAAGAAACTAAATCAATTGTTGAACGTCAAAAATTGTATCAATCCAATAATAATAAAAAGGGAAATAAAGAAAAAAAATTAAACGAAACACAAAAAGTGAAAAATGGAGATACAAATGTTGAAAAAGTTAAAATCAAGAAATCTATGGTTGATTTAAAAGAAAAGGTAGTACAAGACGGAAATTGTTTGTTTAGATATTTTCCAGTTTTTTTATACGGTTATTATAATAATCACTTTAAAATAAGGTTAGAAATTATTAGAAACGATGTTAGTAAATGGAATAAATATAAAAATTACATTTCGAGTCATAATTGTTATAAATTAATTCGTAATAGTTTGAATTATTATGAATACATGGGTAAAAATAATAATTATGGTTATGAGATTGAAATTAGAAGTTTTGTTGAAATATATAATATTCATACAAAAGTTTTACATGAAAATTCAAGTCAAATTTTTGGCAATTTGTTAAGTGAAGGAAATTTGATATTAATTTGTTCTGATGTTCGAAATGATTATTATTTTAATATAATAGACTACAATGTGCTTGAAAAAAAAGAGAAGTTAGAGGAAAAAAAAATTCTTGTAATCAAACACATTTTAATGACTATTAAAAAAAAATATTTCAAAGAAAGAATTTGATGTTTCAAAAATAAAAAAACGTTTGAAAAAAATACCGAAAAATGTATGAAACGAAAAAATATAGATTCTTTTGATAATGTTGTACTAAAAAAAAGACGAAAATGTAAAATAAATTCTATCAAAAGCAGTTCATGCGAGCCGAACTACTTTAAAGTAATGGATTTCAAATGTAACTTTTGTGGTGCTGTTTTTTGAAAAGAAGAAAGAAAAAAATTATGTTGTCAAAAAAAGAAATTATTCTACCTCCATTAAGTGAATATGACAAAAATTTAAAAAACTTATTATTATGTGATAATAATTTTAGACAATTAATGAGATATTATAATATATTTTCATTTGCATCTTCCAATGCTAATATGTTACATGAGAAAAAAAAAAGCTGTTTATAATTTAAAATTGCAAGGTCAAGTTTATCACACAACTCCTAATAGTTCAAAAAGTACAAGTAATAAGCCTTCTAACAGTCAATTATACATTTATGATGATGTCCATGCCATTGAGAAAAGATTAGAAATGAATCCGAATTTGGTTAAAGAACACCTAGAAATTTTAACAACAATTCTGAATAAAAATTCAATTTTAAAAAGTTATAAATATCTATACAACATTACAAAATCTCAAACCTTACCAGAATATAAAATGTATTTTTTGCGTAAAAACGGCGGAAATTATAGTAGATATAATAAACCTACGGTAGCAGAGTGTGGTGCTGTAATAGTGTCTAAAAACGAAATATTCGATGATTTTGATTTATGTGTTTATCCCAAAAATCTTCCTGAAAATGTACCAACTCATACTTATTTAAACAAATTATCTAAA
>JAPYYV010001976.1:0-22193 GCA_030522625.1 Copidosoma aretas
CTGAGATTACTGAAATTTAAATATAACATACATTGATACCTAAAGAACTTATCTTCAAAATTTGAAGACAATCGTAAATAATGTTATTTTGGCATAAACTTCCTTAATTATACGCTATATATACAGGATTTAAAAAGTGACAGAATGACCAGTTGCGGTACGAGCGCGCGATTCAAAACTACATAAACCAAATAATTTTAATCCAAGCTTCTAAACCCAGTAATCAGGGAAACAGCTACTTAATAATATTTTCTTTGAATGAATTGATGATTAAATAAAAACTTGACCATAAAAACAATAAAATATATTAATTAAAACAAAAATTACTAAATAACAACTTAACCTTCACCCCAAGCTTGTAAACCCAGTTCGGCTGATTGGTTTTCAACCGCATCGTATCTTGTTTCGGTTTTTTAAATCAAGCATACAGAATAAAATAATAATTCGATTATAATAATTATAATTAATGTCGTCATCGAAGTACTTTTGTGCGATAAATCTGAAAATAAATGTGAAAAATTTTGTCCCTACCTCGGGCACTTTTGCAACCCTGGTACACCCTCGGTAGGAAAACATCGTTCGCCACTCATGTGCATCCGACCAAGGGAGTCTTAACGATCCCTCGGGCATTACTTTGCAAGTGCCCTCGGGCCCAGAGACCGCCCTGGAGAGATGTACATTTGCGAGAAACGATTTTTCTTACTTTCAAGGCAAAAAGTGGGGGCCGAAAGAACTTTGAATGCCTGCGTCATGGACAAAAAGTAGCATTTTCGGCCGTAGGGCAGAAAATATTTTCGGTCTTATATTTAGCTCCTCGAAAGATCAATAATTTTTTAGTGTACTGGTTGTAAAGGTAATGATTTTATTTTTTTCTGTATATTTAGAACTTGGTTGGTCTCTGTATACCTTACAATATATTTTTCCCCTATACGCTTCGTAATTCAAAAATTGACCACATTAGAATTTACAGCGGGAGCTTTTGTAGTGTCTAGTGCGAATAGGTAGGAATATAAATAAATATTATTTTTGATAGCAAAATAGGTAGGGCAGTAAAATAAATTGAGAGCGTATACGAACAAAAGAGTTTATTAAGTAGACAGTCACATACAAAGGTGTGCACAAAGCGACAGACGAGCTGCCACTAACTATATTATATAAGTATGCATGTACAGGAAGAAGGGCATCACCTAGCCTGCACTGGAAAGGGGCCGGCGCGTACTACAAATATACACATATTTCTAACACTCTCTCCCGCGCTCGAATCCTTTCACAGCATATCTTTAAGTTTGATTCTTAATTTTATTTATGTAATTATTAAAACGCAAAACACAAACAAATCAAGCTAAAGATCAGTTCAAAAGAAAATTTAAGTAGAACATTTTTATGCATCAGTCTCCAAAGGTCTCTGAGCTGGCACACAGGCTCATTAGTTCTGCTTTTCTGCAACATAACGAAATAACAAATATTAATAAATAATTTGATTATAGTGATTTAATATCAATCTCGACAGTCTCTTATTCAATAAACAATCAAATAGTGTAATTTCATATCGGTCTCGTCAGTCTCTCATGCAGTTAATCTGCAACAGTTCTGTAAAAATACCAGCAAGCTGATCTTTGGGCTAAGCCCAGTTTATTTTTACCTCTACAAAGGAACCGTTTCTCCAACATAGTCTTCCTATAGGCATGTATTTCAGTCTTCCGTCTGCTGATGTATTTCCATTCGCCTTAGCTGCAGTGCTATCACATCACAAGGTCATTGGATGAGTGAAGTATTTAAAATCAAACTTAGTAAATGGCTCAATACCATTATTTCTTGATATGCTTCGCTCAAAGATGCGAACTCTGCTTTACAGGTAGACCAGGCAATATAAGTTTTTTTATGCAAACGCCACGTCATCGGTTTGCCATACAACCTCACAAGATATCCAGAAGTTATCAAAAAGCCTTCCCAGTCAGCAGAACCTGCATCAGAAAAGCCCTCCAAGTGATCATATCGGCTTCAAGTGTCAGTCTCTTGCTTTTCGTACTAAACAAATATTTGAATATTTACTTTATTCTCAACCAGTCTTCTTTAAAAATATTTATCTATTCTAGAATTGCTATAACTAATAATGATAAGTCTGGTCTCATGATGTTATCTAACTAGATTAAGCTATCAACGGTGGCTTGATAAGGCACATCTCATTACTTGAAGTTTTTTATTAGATTTCGTCAGCCGTCTATTCTGTGTTTCTTCATATTTTTGTTCGTCACATGGTCACTAACTATATGAGTTTTATAGTGCTTTGACTCATTAACGCCAAATCGCTTCAAGATTTTCTTCGTATACTTTCGCTGCGTAAGTGTGATTATTTCATTTTTTTCTTTTCTGTCTTCTTCAATCTTAATACCCAAGAAATTCTTGATCTCTCCAAGTCTGTCATTTTAAACTCCTCTTGCAGTCTCTTTTGACTTTCATTTGCGTTCATCATAACTTGCCATCAGCCTACTGTCCACGTAAAATACTGTTGATAGGAATTTATCGTTACATATTCATGTAAACAGACAGGGTTTACTGGGTGTGTTGTTAGTCCAATCTCCTTAGCGGTCTCTGTGAAGCATTTATTCCAAAATTTGGGGCCAACTTTCATTTCACACAAAGCTTGCTTCAGTTAGCACACTTTGTTTTGCAGTCTGTCTCTGAGCATATGACTCCCTTCGATATTTTCATTATTATTTCATCAGGCTGTTTTAACATCTAGTTGACATGTGACAAAGTCGTACTTATTAATGACAGCCAAATCCACTGAGATCCATGCTAGTCTAGACAAGAGTGCGTGGGTCTCTAGCATATCATAAGAATTTTTGTCTTAGAATTAGCTGATCACCAGTCGTACTGTGTTTTTTATGGTCACATTACTGTCACCTTTCCTTTTGAAAACCCAACGAGAGTCGATCATATTAGGCTTTTGTGCGTTCTTCTCTTGGATTGGTCGATCAGCGATCTCCTATATTTTAATTTTCTTACATAGACTTGAGTCCGTCGACATCTGTTTTCCAGTCATTCCTTTAATCCGTGTTCATAGCTTCTTTAAAAAGTAGTCAGATCTTCCTAAATCTTTGCCAACAAGCATGTCATAGCTCATCATGGCCAAAGACAATCTATTTGTTTAAATCAGTCGCTACTTGCATACCAAAAAAACTAGAATTTAGCACACAAAAACTGGCTTTAGCAGTCTCTTTATTCAACGCAGTCTCAGTAGTGATCATTTGAGGTCCTCTGTCTCTTTTAATTTGATTCTCTCCCTCCGTTCCCTTGAACTTGTCTGTTTTATCTTCAGCAAATTTCACACACATTCTTGTATACCAGTTTCTCGTTGAATCGTGTGTCTGTTCTTATAGAATTTGCCAGTCTCTGGTTTGAGTACAGTGTACCTAATGAGTGTGCATCCTATAATTACTGTTCGTCGTCCTGTAAATATAAATTTCTATCCTATTTTTCATTGCACTGTCACGTAAGCCATACATCCGAATCATTTTAATTGTCTCGTGTAAAAATTCTTTGAATAGATTGGTTCAGTCGCTCTTGGATTGCATGAAACAAGCGAGTGTCAGTCTCTAATAATCTTCTATAAATACAGCTACGGATCTATATCCTTTAGGATGAAATATTCGGTTTATTGGTCTCATAAGCTTGGAATTATTACTTTACAGCAGTCTCTGATATTCCGTTCTTGCGTTGGGGTTAAGAGGAAGTAGGCCGATCTTTGAGGTCAAGCAGATTTCACACATCGAAATCGATTCGTCGAATTTGATTTTTTTGATGGTTTGGACATCTGGCAACTTCCTTTGAAATTTTCTAAAACAATCTAACGATAAATGATCTAGTCTCACGTGCCATAGCATGGCTTTGTTGTCTTTATTAAATTGTCCATAAATACTTGAGAATAAACTCAAACCCTCACCGATCGAATATTCTGTATGTTCGGGTTCATTGATGTTATGCAATTTTCTGTCGTAAACTAAGTACTAAAATCCGTTTTTGTTCTCGCACTGTCAGCCACATTTTCGTCAGTCATGTAAGCATTAATAGTGTTGTTCAGTCTCACGACACTGTTATTGTTAGTACCTATAATTAAACCTTCTCCATCCGTTCTCAAGTCCACTGCTGGATCTCCATTTGCCCATTTAGTAATTACGGATTTAGTCTATTAGATTTGTTAACAAAAAGTTAAGACCAAATATTCAGTCGTTCCAGAATCATCCATGAAACTAATTAAAAATTTTTGAATCAAAATTAGAAGTTTGGTCTACACTAGCAAAACGAGAGAACAGGGATGAAGCAGTCAGATATTTAGAGTTAGATTCATGACTCTAATGAGCATCACACTACAACGGTTGCTATCCAGGCTCGAGTTTGACTCGGCTCGATGGGCAACCACTTGTCTCTGGTTCGGTCTCTGGGTCGCCAATCAGTTTTATGCATCTGAAAAGAACCAACTCAGATCGCTACAATTTAATCTCCTTCACTGTTGCTTTATTTTACGAAGTAAACTATTTGTTGGTCTCATCTCCTTCACTGTTTATTTTACGAAGTTGATTATTTTCAAAATAATTATTTGTCGGTCTCAAACTGACTCGATGACAGCATTGTAAAATGCGTCGCATTTTTTATCCTCCAGCAGGACTTTATTTTTTGTGTTATTAGACTGTCTCACTGTATTCTCTAAATGGTCATAAAATTGGAAAGCAGTCTCTTTAGCGGAATAATATTATATTACATACTGTCTCTTTCTAATTCTATTAGTAGTCTAATAAAATTTGCTGCGTTTTATTTCCTTAATTTTTTCCTATAGTTTAAGAGGATCTTGGATACTAAGAATCCTCATTGATTTTATTAATAAAAAATTTACGGACAAGGACTCTGTTTTTCAGTTACTTTATCTGTCACACTGTATGATGGTTTGTTCTATTACTTACGTTGACCAAGACTATCAACTCGGACCTCAATTTATTGTTATATAAGTTGAGTCGATTTTATTGCGTCAATCTATAATTATATCGTATGTACAGGTCACTCTTAATATTTTCTATTTGCAGTCTCCCTCGTGCTAATTGAGTGAAAAAGTCGGTCACGTTTGAAATCGGTGTGTTACATTGATTCATTAGGATTAAAGATAAAAATTTAGTATTGTAGCGAGTACATTTTGAAGATTAAATTAAAATCATTAGCTTCAATTTTTACCATATCTTTCTCTTCGGACCCTTCTTATTGAGGGCACCAGGAGCCACGATCTCGAGTCGGTCACGAATCTTGCTAAGTATGTTTCTCTGCTCGGCAAGTTCATTAGTCACTCCTTTTGACAGTTCCTTAAATTCTTCATCTGTCTCCCTTCTATAAGTTTTCATATCCGAACTCAACTCGTAGCAGTGTTCATTCACAGTATCCATTCAGTCACTAAAACGTTCTAGCTTATCATTAAAAACTGAACATATTATCTTGAGCGTTATGTTTGGACAAACTATTTTTATTATTACCGTATTATTATTTACCGTGGACTTTGTAACGTATCAATTGTGAAGATTCATACCTTCAAGCTTTCTGTCACTCAAGTTTTCACAGCAAGTTACTCGAATTTGATGTTTTCTTCGGTCTCTCACCAGTCTTTTACTGTCACTGCTATGATCCCTAATTCTGCGGAGCTGTCACTTTATTCTCAGCAGTCTCTGTCTCAGCAAAAGTCTTAGAGGTCTCTATTGCTTTAAATTAACCAGTCTCAGACTCCTTGCAAGTACAGTGAGTGACTCTGTGAAAGTCAACTCGACTGCACGGACCTCTTTGACAGCATGTGTACCCAAAGAAAATATATCTTCTTCGGATTCAGAAATAAGCTTAACACCCTTTCATGTTTATCAGGCTCGAGCGAATCCCTTCCTAAAAAATCATAGAATTTCATATATATATCGGGCTCTGCTTAATCCGTCCGAACACAAGTCAAAATCAAGTAAAACGATGCGAGAATTCGTCAAACCGAACACAAGTTTACACAGAACTCTATCCCCACTCAACGTGTTGATCAGACATGGCAGCCAGATAAGGAAAGAAAATCCACCAGTCACCGTAAAGACGTTGCTATTACACTTAAAAACAATTAAGTCGTGCTCCGGTCGTACAGTAATATGACCACGAAAATGGTCATTAAAAACGATGTTTACCGGAAACGTATGCATAAAATGCAGTAACAGTGGAAGTACTGGTGAGATGTGAGACATACAAGGAGTGTTTATCCATATATATACATATTATACAGAAACTTATATATTTATATATATATATATATATATAGATACACGTACTCATGCACACGCAATTAAATAGCGGCAAGTAGTGCCAGCCATATATACACGCACGCTCAGCCGAACACAAGCCTCAAGCAGCGCACACACACAACGAGGCACGAGAGAGAGAGAAAGAGAACTTCCAGCTCCCGCATGACAGCAGCTCTAGCCGCGACTATACCGCACGAACACACGCGGCCGATCGGGATGTCTCCCTCTCCGCACACGCATGCACGATGCAACCGTGACCGGCCCGCCAACAGCCTGCGAAGGCACCCTACCCCGTCTCTCACCGCCGCGTATCCTCTCGATACGTCTCAACCGGCTCTTAACAGCGACGCCACGTGCCACCAACCGTCACTGAATTCTCCGAGTTCAGCGAGTGCGTGCGCCAAGGATTTTTAATGGCAGCTTTGATCGAAAAATCGATCATGCCCGTCACTATGCAAAAAAGATACTCTGTCGTTTTGCTATCTGTCACTTGTCCCTCTGCATCCTTCTCATCATTATTCTTTTCCTCGTTCCTCCTGGTCTGAATCATTGGCATCGTCAGCGCTACGATGGTGTCAGCTCCGCAGCATGGCCCGTCACCTCTCGCTGAGCCTTTATGGACCTGAGAATCCGCGTCGACCGATGACCTCCGGCTGTACATCTCTCTCAGTTTGTCCTTGCTTTCCCTCACGCTCCCGTTCACCGCACACAACGCTTCCAATCACCTCACTCAACGGCATCATGACACTGCACTGCATGTCACACAAAAATAATCACACGCGGCAAGCAAAGAAGTCGGCGGGGAACACGCACGAAACAATCCCGGTCACATCAGTCAGTTTCTATAAAAGAGAAAAAAAAAAGAATATTTTACCATCCGCGCAGTATCAAGGCGATACTGGACCCATAACCCGATGGCAAAATAGGTAGGTCAATAAAATAAATAGAGAGCGTATGCGAACAAAAGAGTTTATTAAGTAGACAGTCACATACAAAGGTGTGCACACAGTGACAGACGAACTGCAACTAACTATATTATATGAGTATGTATGTACAGGGCAAAGGGCAAAGGGCGCCTGCACTGGAAACGGGCCGGCGCGTACTACGAATATATACATATTTCTAACAATTTTAAGAAATGTACTTGTTGTGGTTTTTTAACTAAACAACAGTTAAAACCAATTAATAGTGTGTCGTATAATCAACAGCACAAAAAAACAGAACAAAAGAAAAATATCTTATGATGTACTCGTTTTCTATAGTTTTATTCTTAATAGTAGAATTACAAATAGACTGGGCTTATTAAATGTACTACCTGAGCTAATGTGTAATTATAATTATGTATATATTACATTTTTTTCTGTAACTCTTTTTTCAAATATAAGAATGTAAAGTTATTGGATTGATATTTTATTACATGAGTGCAAGTGCAATCATTAATCGTAATCCCTAGTCCAATTATAGAAAAGTTTGTAGAAATATTTTAATAATACAACATACTTACCGTTGTTGCCAGATGCGTGAATGTCATCCGTATTACGATTTTCTGTACATCAAAAAGCACTGGAAAGATCCAATGTTGTACGAATGTTGTAGTAATGTTACTCCAACGCACTATCTCCTAATAAAACAATTTGTTTGGTAGATATTAAATATTTAGGCCTGGAAAGAGGGTAGTAGTTGGATCCCAACACATTACATGACTACACCGTAAGAACCGTGTTTTGTCCTCATTCGTTCCCCCAATCAGCTATACACATCGGACATATATCGGTCATATACGTAGCTGATTGGGGGAGAAAAGAGGGAAACCTCGTTTCGACGGTGTAGTCACGTGATGTGTTTGGATCCTAATGGGGGGTTGTACTCCGTAGACCCAGGCTAAGGGAAGAGAGTACGGCCCTACGGAAAGGGACTTAACCGAAGTTAAAACTGACTTATATTAATAATTATTAATACAATAAGTGGCTTCAGTGTTAATGATTTCATTTTTTCTTATTCATTACTGATACAAAAATTATTTTCATAGTATAACATTTCTGTAATCTTTTATGTGTATAGTTTTAATAAAAACTATCATTTTTGTCATACTTAATTAGTGTTCGTTCATTATGGTATCATGGTATCAATCCATGTATAATCTCTCCAACTTATGAGAAGCAATGAATATCAGTTGGTTGATAATTATTTATACATCAATTATAATACTCAACTTCGTTAGAGAGGAAATGCGTTCACGATTCTTTTTCGAACAGTAGCTGTGTGAACGATTTTTCGCCGGAAATACACTTCTCATACGGTTCTTCGTCCGACAGTATCTGCGTGTTCATCTCTTCGTCGGAAAGTTACCACCTGTGGAGTTCTTCGTTAAACAGTAGAGGTGTGCACGTTTCTTCGTCAGACAGTGAGTGCGTGTATATTTCTTCGTCGGACATTAGGTGCGTAAACGTTTCTTCGTCGGACAGTAAGCGCGTGTATGGTTGGGCATTGAAGGCGCATACGATTCTTCGTCGGATGTTTTGACGGGTACGTGTCTTCGTAGGAACTTCTGAAGAACGTTTCTTCGTCGGAGGCATCGACTACTATCGGGAATACTATTAGGCCGGGCTGCTCTATCAAAACAAAATTTCTTTCTCATTAATATACACCTACGAAAAAATTTTCTTACACGTAACAATATTCTAAAATTATTGATCCAAAAACGTCAGGATGCTGTTATATTCATTAGTACTAGTCGGATAGAATAAGCATATGACCAATTCAAATAAAGAACAGAAATTTTTTTTTTATCCAATACTCAATGATGTGACAAATAGCACATCTCATTCGGATTAAATATTGCAGAAAAATGATTTTCTTGCATCAAGTCAAAAAAATGGATTTTTAAAAAGCGCTAAAAACATTTTGAAAAGGCTCACGCCCTATAATAAGTTTATGTCCGTTTTAAAAGAACAAAAAAGAAACTTCAGTTTATAATTTCGTTGATTTTAGTCTGACTTTTTGGCCTATTCTATCCAATCGTACGTGTAATGAATAAAATTGTAATTATAATGATACTAAACGTGTGGAATGAATTGGGATACGAAAAAAAATTCTTAATCCCTCACACGAAGTTGCATATCAGAAAATAGTACGATTAGTTTACATATATATGTATATATTCCCGAGAAGTTTTTCTTCCAAATAGACCGCATAATGCACTGAACACTTTCCACTATGACCTAAGGAATCCAATCTCTGGGCACTTTAAGGAAAGAATCAGATATATCATCTGATTGGTTCGACAACAAAATATTCCGAACGTTTGATGCGGCTGTATATGCAATAGCTGGAATTTTTTCAGGGAATTTATACACTGTAAATGAGGGCATTGGAAAAATAACATATTTTTGTGAGTTTTTCAAGCTTTTTTATACATTAAGGCACCCGTTATTGAAAAAGTTGACTTTCATCAATTGGATATTGTTTTTCATGTTAGGTTCTAGCCGAAAAATAGTTTTAAAAACGATAATATTTTTTTAATGCCGTTTAACCTTGCTTAAATGATGATGTCTTTCCTTTTAAGTTTGTATGAATATTTTTTACTTTAAAAAAATGGTTTGTCCTTGGTAATTACAGTCAATAATCAACTGAACATTATTAATTATTTGGTTATTAAGATTCCTTTGGATTAACAAATTTGTACATCGACGTCAAAAATTTGTTTCGTAGATTTTGATATTGCTTCTTCATAGGCTTTCACCCGAATATAACAAGCTATATAAATGCAAAAATTTTATTATGCTTTTTCATAAGTCAGAAATTTCTTACTGCTATACGCCATTACCTTTTAAAGATGCGTGTGCAAAATTTTGGATCAAAATATTTAAAAAAAAATTTGAAAGCAGTAATTTTAATAATTCTTCTACCGTGTTACGTAACAAAAATTGTTAATAAATTTTTTTTTTTTTTACAAAGTCATTGACTTTGAGAAATGACCGGGTAACGGGGGGATCCTAAAGTGTTCATCTACCATATAATTTATTTCATTCTTTTTCTAATGAATTTCGCGTTGTTGACGTGACATTTTCTTGAGTAAAAATACTGTTTAAAAATCATTTGCAACTTCATCTACGTAATAATATACAAATAATTAAAGCTTATGACACATCCTAATTTGATGTACAAGCGTTTCAATAAAAAATCTATGTTACGTGCATTTAATCAGATACGCCAAGAAATTCATACGAGTATCAAACATCTATATTACCATCGAAATGCATTTAATAGCATGATACATTTATTGTTAACGTACCAATAGTATTTGTTGAGCTTGCGTTATCATCTTCTGGAGAAAACACAGAAGGCACTGCATTTTTTTACTAATGATGGCTTCTCTTTTGGTATGAGATGAACAGATCCATCTGGCTTGTGATGCACAAAATTGCCTGAAATGTCCTCGGTTTTGAAATGCAATTGACAAATCAAGCTATGTTTATTTAACGATTATCCGAAATCACTAGGCACTATTTACTGAGACTTTCATCCTATTTATGTAGAAAAATTGTTAATGCTTACGAATATAAAGGAAAAAATGTTATATACGTTGGTAGCTCTAAATAAACTTAGTTAAGTCTCAGGAGTTTAATTATTTTTCCCGCTTGGTTCTGCAGCCTAACATGAAGCATGACATCTTACTCAAATAAACAATGAACACCCTTTCTCCTACGAATAAATCTCCAGATATCAAGTGTCAATGCTGTAAGCAACACACGTGACTAATGAAATGAGCGACTGATGGAATGAGCTACTGATGAAATGAACAACTGTACCTGACTTGCACTTGCAAGCCTGCACCGGCATTTGTTGTTTCGCAGAAAAACTGCGAGGGAGTACAATAGCTATAGGCTCGCCACAGAAGCGATCAGTAGTGTACGAAAAGTCGCGAATACAAACGCGCAAATAAAAAAGTATTTCCAATGTAAACACACACGCATTAAGTATTGTAAAAATCAAAGTATCCAGCTGTTATTATACGAAGCAGTACTATTTATGCAAGTCGCAGTTTACTCAAACGATTGTATTATTCTTAAGTCGTGTAATAATTTTTGTTAGATCATAGAAAATTGGATTATATATCTCTTTAATGCTTTTTTTCCTGTAGCCTGAACAAAAAATTAAAAGAAAAAAAAAAAATTTTTTCTCTGAAGGAATTGAACCTTAAATTATTGCGGTAAAAAGAAAAAACGCTACTGCTTGCGCTAAATTAGATCGTACATAGAACTAGATGTAAGTGGTCTATATTGATCAGAAGTCGCGAGGGCGTAGTTAAAAAGATGATAAGCTTGTATTTAACATATTCTACTTTATCTCTAATGAGAATTTTATTCTTTTTTAAGGAGGCTCCAGCGCCTCAACGTACCTATTACATGAATATCTAAGCGCATATCATAAAGTTGCGCTCAATTTGCCAGTACTCAAAAAGTAATCAACAGATGAGGCCTAAAAAATTCACAGACGTTCCTCAGACTGTCTAGTTTCTCACAGTTTTTGTCGCAAGTTTCTGAATACGTGGGTTTCTCGAGAACAATCATAACCCACAAAGCAAAACTTAAATTGACAAAAGTATGTTATAAATTTTCGAAAACCTCGAGTTTTTAAATACTTCATTATTCATTTAGCTCCCAAAAAGGTGTGTAGAAAATGTCAGATCAAAATATTGAAAAGAAAAAAATTGGAAAGCAATTTAGAAAGAAAACTTTGTGCTTTGCTGCGCTGCAGCACGTGTTTAGGCTGGCTTTTTTTTACAAAATCGTTAATCACTCCAAAAAATGGTTGGTTAGCTTGGGGTCCTAAAGTGCTAATCTGTTCAGGATTGCACAAGCTTTGATGCTACGTGTCACTTGTTACGCGACACTTTAATATACTGTTTATTTTTAACTAAAAACATGAAAAAATAATTCTTTCCGTGTCGTTTCCCATAAGCAGTGAATTTTCTCACATTCTTTGTTAAAAATAAACAGTATATCAAAGTGTCACATAACAAGCAATACATGGCATAAAAGCTTGTGTAATCCAGAACAGAATAGCACTTTAGAGCTCCAAGGTAACCGACCATTTTTTCGAGTTATTATCGATTATCTAAAAAAATATCAGCCCAAACACGTGCTGCAGCTCAGCGCGGCACAAAGTTTTCTCTCTAAATTGCTTTCCAATTTTTTTCTTTTCAATATTTTGATCCAAAATTTTGTACACACCTTCTTGGGAGGTAAATGCATAATGAAGTACTCAAAAACTTTAGGTTTTCGAAAATGCATAACAAACTTTTGTCAATTTACGTTTTGCTTTGTAGGTTATAATTTTTTTCGAGAAACCCACGTATTTCAGAAACTTGCGACAAAAACTGTGGGAAACTAGACAGTCTAAGGAATCTCTGTGAATTTTTAAGGCCTGAAGTGTTGAGTACTTTTTGAGTACTGGCGAGTTGAACGCAACTTTGTAATATGTGCCCAAATATTCATGTGATAGGTACGGTGAGGCGCTGGAGGCTCCTTCATCAACAGGAAATTTTTTTTTATTCACAAATCATATTAATATTATCTATCTTACGAGTTACCGTCAGTGGATATTTAGTGTATCAGTACTTTGTTTCCTATGGCGACCATTAGAGGCTCTGAAACACGTTGGAAAACGGCTCTTTCATTGAACGTGCCTGGCGATATCGGTCTGAAAAACATTGACACTTCTGAGCACTTCAGTTATTTGTGTTGCGTCTTATTCTCTCTAGTGCTTGATGGTTGTACTGTTTCTGTTCTATAGCTCATACTTATGTGTACTATAAAAAATTTTTTATCGCAAGTCACTGATAAAACCGTATCAAAATAACTCCTACTTTTAATTTTTCAACAAAAAAATATTAATTTACTATTTTTATACAAGTTTCATTACTCAAACGTCATCACCGAATACATTGCAATAGATTTTTTCTATTATACTCAATATTATATGTCTTGAGTGTTTCTCATGACAAAGTTTGTTTTAGCTCAATCGATAAGGCATCAGCTTTGAAATTCTGCGGACCAAGTTTGACTCCCTGACGTGACGTATTATTCTCTTCATATATATTTTTTATAACAATAAATTTAAAAGTAACGGTTTTTTAAGAATTAACCTTGATTTGTTACAAGACAATTGATGAACAAACGCTGAAAGAATAATTTTTTTCAATTTGTTTGGTATTTCAAAAATTTTTAATCGTCCCTAGTTGGTTTTGTTGATGAAAAAATCACCACCCTTTTTTATTTGGCGAATATTATGAAAATGAATGAAGACTATTACTCTATACATACATGAACCATAAGTGGCCAAATAGAATATAATAAAATTTTGTGATAAATTTTTCAATTCGGTTTACCTTATCAATACCAATAAATATGTGAAATAAATTAGCAACTTAGATTTTGTATAAGCACAACCTAATAAATACCACTAATATTTTATGATAAATTGTTAGATTTAAATTTGGCGCTCGCTGCTAAATTTGAATGTCCGGGGCAGTACCGAGCTATGGCCTAGTTGGCGCTGTTCTACTGTACTGCGCCCGGCATAAGGAGATACTCTCTATTTCACTTACTCTTGAAGTAGCCTTCCTCATGATTGTTGCTACTTCTTTATATAGAATGTTTTTGTACGTTTGGTGTAGCCACCTTTTATAGATTGCTGCATTTTGTATTGATTGTTAGATAGAAAGGTTGTGTAAGAAATAATGTTTGATAGTATCTTATAAAAACTCTGATTTCATCGTGTTTATCCCGTGTGCTCTATTTAATATGCTAACAGGTTATGGGCTTTATATGGTGTGTTTTTGTGTGTGCACGTGGTTGCCGAGCGCAAAGTGATTTTCTGTGCCAAACTACTTTTTTTTGTCTTGCCTGTCCTCTCTTTCTTTTTTTTCGTTGATTTACAGCAAGTGTCTGACCACGTGTGTGACAAGATGTGTCAGGCGAGCAGAGCAAACTGCAGCTTGAAGCCGTCTCCGAGGAGAAGAGTCCGCATGCGTCGGACGATAAGAGCGGCTTTGATTGATAGTTGGACAGAAAGATTGTGTAAAAAATGAAGTTTAATAGTATCTTATGAAAACTCTGATCTTATTGTGTTTACCCCGTGTGCCTTATTTAATAAGCTAACATAAATCCATTATTAACTAAAACTTCTGTTGTATTTTATCAGGTGATCCGAGTGCAAAAGCCAATATTATGGCGAAATAATTTTTTTATCGTTTTTTCTTGGCTTTTTTCAATTAGAAACTCTTTAAGGTTGTACAGTACTACACGGCTGCACCTACAGAGCACTTAGCTGATTCGGAGTACCGAGTTACAATCAACTTACTAGCACTAGAAGAGTTTTTAATAAAAACATTTCAAAAATTCAGTGAGTGCCTTTAGATTTCCATGGTATTCGTAAAAACTTGGTTCGTTGTTTTGTTTACTCAGAAAATACCAGAACCTCATTAGTCACGAGATTTATAATTTCGGTCAACCAAGGACTGCTACGAATTTTCGAAAACCCAAAATTTATGCATTGTAAATTTTTTTATTTATGTCTAAAGAATATGCATGTGAAATTTTAAATCATAATATGCATTAGAAAAAATTTGAGAAGCAATTTCGGGAAAATGCATTGCGCCGTATATTGAATTTTTAAGGGTTTTTCTTTACATTGTTTTTATATCTTTAAAACTAATTTTAAAACATTGGGTCCAAAAAGTGCTATTTTCATTATAAATAAATAAGATTTATTTCGATTACTTATTTATTGACGTTTCATAGTTACAATCATGTTTTTCATTACGAAATAAGCAGAAAAATTTTGATACACGTGTATTTTTCTATGTGTAGCAATATTATATGTGTATAAAAAACATGATTGCAACAATTATGTGTCAATGAACAAGTAATCCAAAGAAAGCTTATTTGATTCTTAAGACAATAGCACTTTAAGGCCCCTTATTTGTAGAATAGTATTGAAGATATTACCAAAAACTTAATTAAGAAGCCTTGAAAATTCAGGTTACGGCACACTGCATTTACACAAAGTGTCTTCTTAAATTTTTTCTACTGCATGTTATGATGTAATATTTTATATTCATATTCTACAGACATAATTGGTAATGTTACATTGAAAAATTTTGGATCTTTGAAAATTCGTAGCAGAGTTTTGTTGATTGAAGTTATAAATCCCGTAACTAATGAGGTTATGGCATTTTCTGAGTAATCAAAACAACAAACCATGTTTTTACAATCACTGTAGGAATCTAAAGATCTTGGGGAACATTCCAGAATTTTTTGGGATTTTTGTATTGAAAACTCTTCGAGTGCTAGTGAGTTGATTGTAACTCGGTACTCTGAATCAGCCCAGTGCCCTGTAGGTACGGCCGTGTAGTCCTAAACAACCTTAAATTCTGGCTTGTGTTCTTATTATCGCTTAGAGGAAGCTCCTGTTGAATAGTCAAAGTTTATAGATGAAGCCTATATACTCCCTGTCATGAACATTGATTGGTTGCCTTTATTTAAGAGCTCTCCTAGCTAGGTGCGGCTTATTCTTATGAAAATTTATATTTGTAGTTTTTGTCCTTATAACCCTTTTATTGTAGGAATTTTTAATGGTACTAAATAACCAAAAAATGCTCATGTATTTCTGGAACCAAGATTGTTAAAATATGTTTACTTGCGTGACACTGGACTTATTTTTAATGATAAGCAATTTATAAAGCTGACACTGTTGCTTGTAATTATATCTTAGAATTTTCTCCTCATAACAATAGGTGCGGTAAGTGTGAGCAGCTAGGTCAAACTTTTGCACGCAGACGAGTTTATTCTAACAATAATTCCCACTTACGGACTGACGATAATTATAGAATGAATGTCCCTCTAAAATACAGGAATAGTATTATATACCATTAGCGGGCATCTATTACTACTAGAACCAATGCACTTACGGGGTGAAGGTATAAATAAAAGTCATTTGAAGTTACTGTTACAGTGATGTTGCAAGAATGATGATAATGATGATGATGATATATCACGACCACATAAGGAGTACGTTTCTATCATAGAGTGGATTTCGTCAGACTTTGTTTGTGAGACAAGATGAAGTAGTGATGTAGACAGATTCAAAGCCACAGAACTACGTTTGGCTGGTGTACATACAGGCTTTATTTTATTTCAAAATTATGTACTAAATTCTATTATGTATCACTTAAATTTGCTTCATTGTGCTTTGCTCATTTTGTATGCTCCAGACACTAGTATTAAAAATAATCAATGTGCAAAAGAACTATTGGAATATTATGGTGAACTTATGAAATTATATGATGGTAACCGCCATATTATCTATAACGTCCAAAATCTTGCTCATTTGTATGATGATGTCTTAATTACGATATATTTAATCAAAATCCTTTGAAAATTATAGCAATACAAAATATGGTTTTGAGCATAACAGCTTGTTTCATTCAAACTAATTCATCCAATGTTTCAGAGCATGACGTGCACTCTCTTCAGGGAAACTAAAAGTACAATAGTATACAAATTACAGCTTGAACACAGTGCCAAAAAGGCAGAACATTAAACTATGAGAGGGAAGCAATGAATAATACCATAATAATAAAAAAATTCACACATAGCCATACCGCTTACTCACCTTTTATAAACATTTTAAAAATGTTGAAAATGTCTGCTTTTGTTGTTATGAAAAATTATGCCAGAACCGCTATTGCATCAGTTTCCTTGTAAATAGTGAGCCATATAGGCGTTACTATCGGGATAATTATTGCGTGATTTTTCATAACAACAAAAGCGGACATTTTCAACGTTTTTCAAACGTTTATAATACGTTGTATCAACTTTTTCAGAAAACGTTCTAAAGTTTTGTTCCAAACGTTTTTAAAATGTTCTGTGCTATCAGGGATAAGGCGCGTTTATTTCCGCTGTACAAATAAAAAAGGTTTTTGAGATTTTTAATAATTTTTTTGTGTTCTCTATTGTCCTGCATTTTCTTAATGGTCCAGAAAAGCAAAATTATTATAATTTAAATCATTTATGGCCAGGTGTACTATATAACCTCAATTTATTTGTCAACTTTTGTAGTTGACTTCATCAATAGAAATCCCGATTTATAGGTTGTAAATGTCAAATCAACTTTTTTTTATTAATTCATAGAATAGATATCGAAAATGTTGGAAGGATCTTCGCCACCATCGTATAAAAAAATACCATTGCCAAAAAATATTAGTCATCCTTAAGTAAGTACACTGCAGCAGTATCTAAATAGGTTCACAAAATAGCATT
Source organism: Copidosoma aretas (assembly GCA_030522625.1). Taxonomy (NCBI): domain Eukaryota; kingdom Metazoa; phylum Arthropoda; class Insecta; order Hymenoptera; family Encyrtidae; genus Copidosoma; species Copidosoma aretas. Next base: position 17,639 of record JAPYYV010001976.1, read on the forward strand.
GATGTGAGAACAAGGATACTAATATTTCGATAATATTTCTTAGTGTAAGCAGTCTTGTTGATAAAATTGACAAGATTATAAGCCTAATACAGTTAGTTAAATGTTCACAATATGGTTAAAAAATCGAGCATATCATCTACTGTAGATAGGTGCTCCAAATATAGGCCGGCACGCTGAGGTTAAGATATATTGTACCTAATAAAATAAAGATGCGCTTGAATTACGATCGGACAGTGATAAAAGATTCATGATTTTTTTTTCCACGCCTTTCTATTAAAACATTTTCTTCTCCAACAACTGCTTTTGAAGATATCTGCGAAAAACATGTTTCCAAAACTCATTCCTCTATGAAGAATTTTGACGGCAAAACTGGGTATTTAAATTTATATTAGTCGATGTAAGTGTTTTTATTATTCATCACCATACACTGACCACTAAAAGTATTTAATTTTGAAAAAAAGTCTTGGATTCTATTATTCAGAGGCAATAACCTCAGCGAGCCAGCCTATATTTTGAGCACTTTTTTACGGTAGGTGGTATGCAGGGCTTTTGATGTACGTGAATCATCAACGTACTATCTTTGGCTTGTATTCTAGTCGATTTTGTCAACAACACTGCTCACACTAATAAATATCATCGAAATCACTGTATCATTTCACTGAGATCAATGCTGTTTGTAAATTAACGTGGCCATATTGGGCCTGACGTCACGCGTGACGGCAGAGGTAAGTTCTTTTTACCAGCAACTAATCACCTAAATGCATGCAAATGCTCTACAGTACCGGCTTACCTTTATTGCAGATTTTCATTTGAAATCCAAAAATACATTAAAATGGATTTTTCCTTTATGTATCGCTATATTTATTGAAAATAAAGGTCTCTCTGGTCCCTATCTGATGGAATTTAATAATATGCAATAGCTCATTGTAGGTAAAGAAGTTACGGAAAATTAATTTATATTGTTATACAGGCAGAACTAACCAAACAGCAGACAGACCAGCTAATCGTTCAGGCGTCTGCATATGCACCTATAGACATCGTCTTTCTGTAACTTTTTTACCTGCAAAGTGCTATTGCTAATTATCGAATTTCTCGACTAAGGGACCAGAGCACCCTTTGTTTTAGAGTAAATAAAGCGATACCTTACGGGACAGTTAGTCTGAATATGTCTTCAGAGCGTACAATGAGAATCTGCAATCGAAGTGAGCCGGTACTGTAGAGCATATGCAGGCTCCTAACAAAAAACAGACTAGAGGCCCCAAATGGTTTATACATCATCCTTTTGAGTGGATTCTTAGCTAGTTTTTCAATTTTTAAGTAAGTACTCTTCTCTTTTAGGTACAGTGTTTAATGGCTTAAATGAACCGTTAAAACCACTTGCAAAAAAAGGGATAGTTAATTTTGAACCGATAAATTGTGATTCTGAATTAAATTATTTAGAGCAGAAGCTTTCAAAAAATGTTTTTGGAAAACCCAATTCTGTAATGCCTGGCAACTCGCTGATGCTAAATTTTTTTACTTTTATAAATCCATATATTTTGTGTACATCTGTAAATAGTACATTAAATGATTAGTTTAATCATATACTCTTTATACAATTAGACGAAATTAAACGACTTTTAAAGGTTGTAGTTGATGAAATAAAGAAACGACGAAATTTCTTGAAATTTAAAACATATATCCCGTCGGCTATTTGCGATTGACTGTTAAAATTTCAGAAGGCCCAGCATTGCTAAAACAAAAATATTGCGTTCCAAAGGTCAGAGTTTAAGTATGCGTGGCATAGAAAAGGTCATTCCAAAAGCAACATAAACACTGATTACTCAGCCAAAAAACGATGAATCTTTACAAAAAACTAACTGATGACGTAAAATAATATGATAAATAGAACAGTCAAAAATAAATATGGTCAGCAGTATGGTTGTTGAATAATCTTAATCGAATGATTGAAATTTTCACTAAATATCGACAGCTTAGCAGAACAATATATCTGTGTAGAAGCAGAAATAGGCATGTTCACGCACATACGCAAAATATTTTCCTGTCCATTTAAGGTCTACTACGCATGCGTGACTGTGGGTCAGCTACTACTTTAAATTTACAAATTTGTTTGTACATCAATAACACAGTGCACAAATGTATAACTTTGCAGGTGTTATAACGCCTTTACTAGCTTTAATGTAAACCGACCACCTGGTGATCGTCATTCTATTTATACTGTAAGCTCCAGTGATTCATCATCAAGCCAGGGTTCAATACGATACTAATAACATAAACATTCACTTGGCAATACATACCAATAATATTTGCAGTACTCACACTAATGATAAATGTACTAGGGTATAGGAGCTGGAACCTAATAAGTTTTTGGATGTGGAAACAAAAACTTTCGAAGATGAAAGGACAGAAAACAGGGTTTGTCTTTTTTAGTTAAGCAGGATGGCCTTATAATTAATTTATCTGAAATGGATGAAAAACTGCATGGTACAGAAAAATGATGTGGTAAGTTTGGTGCTTCATTATAAAATATGTTTAAATAAACAGTTTTGGGATTAATATTGTACTCAAATATTGTTATCATGCACTTTCGTCCACCAATGTGTTGCAGGCGATTGTAGGGAACTACTTCTTATACTAATTTATAAAATAGATAAGCTACTTAAGATGAATGGAAAGAGATCTTCTGGACTGTCCCCACAAGTGTGCTTAGAAATATAAGGGTTTGATCTACTTTCTGAATTTCCTGTGAATAAATAAACGGAATTGAAAAATTTTGATAAAAGATGGGAGGAGACAGCTAATTCCAAAACAAGATCACAGTTTGTAGGTGTATCATCTCAATGGTACACTGTAATTGTTTAGAAAATATAATTAGTGTTTCTAATTTCCAAGCTTGTACAATGGAAAGAATCAGAGGGGCTGATATGCATGAGGATGTTCCAGATAAAGATAATCATATAATAACTGATTCGTTATCAAATCAGTTAACATGGAAATTTTTAAGGTACACAAGCTACGCATAGCTGACTACTAGTTCCCAAAAAATACGTTTCATTTTTAGGCCTTGCGTGTACAGCTTTGCTTTTCATTTCAAAAACAATGAAACAACAGTACTTATCCACAAAAGAAGAAGCTTACAAACGAATCAAAACTTGGATGCAAAAGTCAAGCGATAGGATTAGGTATGCAAGGATTTGACAAAGAAAATTATCTTACTACTGAACCAAGTAAAAAATCAATAAAAATTTAATGTAAGGCTTTTTTTTTTGTACATTATATATTATTAAATGTTCAATTCTAATACTTACAACATTCGTAATAGTTGGTAAAAAGCTGAGTTTTACGACATTTAAATGACTAAATGGCATTATAGAAACTCATAAGTTCAAGTACAAAGATACATGTATGTTCTTAATGTTGGAAGAACCTTCCTTGATACTTTTTTATGAGTGTATAATTTATTATTAGTGTTCCATATAACATCAAGCAATTCAGAGATTTCGTTGATAAATAATATTTAAACAACATGCTCTTTTTTTCCTGTAATTCCCGGAAACACAATTTAAAACTTATGAGGTCAATAGTCAACTTGAACTCAAACTCAGCCATCATATTTTTAGTACAATTCTTAACAGATTCTAAGATTCCAATAGTTAATATGGTTTTATTCAGAATTTTATTAAAGACAAGAAGGCTGAGTTTGAATTCAATTTGACTTTGGTCTTCATACTATACATAGGAATGTTACGGAAGCTTCTTCAAGAACTCTTTAAGACATCTTATGAAATTTCTAAAAGAAGTCTTTTGGATGGACACTAGGATCCTCTAGGACTTTTATAGAGTATCTTTAAGAAATCTTGTAAAGGAGAAATTCCCAACTGAAGTAGCTCCAGTGCCATAAAAAGCTGGATGTTCAAATTAACGATTGAGTCTTAAACGTTAGAAAAGGCTTTAATTTCTAGTATTTATTCGAGTTACCTAGTGAGATTTGAGAACAAACATATATTTTACTATATTATATAGGGGTTTTGGTGGGTCTGGCGATAACACCCCACCCCCACGACCCCCCAAATGCCCTCCCCCCAAACTCCCCCTTTCCCCCCACAACTTGAAGTAAAATTCATCTGATTTTTCCGCGAATTAGACATTGAAAAATAACACTTTTTCCCCCATCGCCCCTCTTTGCCCCCCTCACGACTCTTCCCCACCCCCCCACTGACCCCTCACTAAATAAGGTAAAATTCGTTATAGTTCTCCAGTTATTTTGATAGGATTAAAATTTATATTCCCCCCCTCACAGCCTCCCACCCACAGCTCTCCCACATTTAAGAGAAAAACCCCCTTACAACTCCCCACCAACCACCCTCCGGATAATAGAATAAAATTTCCTACAGTTCTCTGCTATTACACATACCCCCCCGCCTCTACTGCCCCTTCACCAACCCCTTACACTAACTATATTAGTCACATCAAAATTCAGATATCCCCCACCGCCCCCCCCCCCCCCCCCCCCCTCCCCCCCCACCCCCCCCCCCCCCCCCCCCCCCCCCCCCCC
>JAPYYV010001977.1:0-22188 GCA_030522625.1 Copidosoma aretas
AACAATAATTTATCACATCTAATTTCAAATAACAATATTAACGTTTATACAAATGAAACATCAAATAAGTTAAAAGATGGAAATGGATTATTTCGCTGTGTATCACTATCTTTGTACAAATCAGGTAATTTATATCTTAAAGTAAGAAATACAGTAGTTGACAACATAATTAATAATTGGAAATATTATAACAACTTTATCATCGGTAATGATTATTACAAAAACGTTTACAACGAATAACATTATAAAGAACATATGAATAATTTTGGAATTGCGGGTACTATTATTGAATTAATGAGTTTCTTTCAGATTTACAAAGTTTCTGTAAACGTTTTACTCGAAAAATTTAAGTATCCTTACCTGTTATCAAAGTTATCTAATCATTGAGAATTAACATTATTATTTTCTGGAGATTCGGATGACGGAGTATATGAGATTTTCAGTTGTATTAACAACAATATTTTGGATTAGTTAAATAAAATCAATTGTCAAAATTATAGAAACAGGAAAAGAAAACTATATAAGTCTGACAATGTTATAGATGAAAAAAAAAAAAATACAGAGTAAAAACGATCCCGATGATCAGAATATACAGATTGATTTGCTAAATGATTTTGGTAAAATGACTGTTAAATGTGAACATTGTTCGGCAGTATTTTAGAAAGAAAAACGTAAAAAATTTAATTGTTGTAAAAAAGGAAAGATAATTTTATCCCCTTTAAAAAAATATGACCAGAATTTACATAATCTTTTACTCAATGATAATGATTACAGACATTTGATACGTTATTACAACAATATTTTTTCATTTGCTACATTTAATGCTAATGTTATACATGATAATACTAAAGCAGTTTACAATTTAAAAATTCAAGGCCAAGTATGTCATAGCACTTCAAATTATTTATGTCCAGAAAAAAAAGAACCCTCTTCTTCTCAACCATACATTTATGAAGATAACACTGTTATTGAAGAACATTTACAGAAAAATGATAAATTACTTTAAGAACACGTGCAAATTCTGACGAAAATTTTAAACAATAATCCTTTTGCAAAAAATTATAAGCATTTACATTAAATGGCAAATATTCAAAATTTACCTGATTACAAAATGTATTTTGTTCGTAAACACGATGAACAAAAACATCGATGTAATAAACCTTTAATACCAGAATGTGGAGCAATCATTGTTTCTAATTCTGTTATACTTAAAAATTTTGACTGATGTGTGTATCCAAAGTACTTACTAAAAGGTGTATCACCTTGTACATATTCAAACAAATTATCTTATTTTATTGATCCATTGGTATTCCCTTTACTTTTTCCGTCTGGAGATTTCAAATGGAGTACGAGTTACTGTAAAAATCCAGCTAATGAAAATGATAAGCTATCTTTCTTATAATATTATTAGTACAGACTTTCCTACAGACCTAACTCAGAAAATTTTAGTCTAATTTTATATAGTGAAAGGCTAACTCAAAATTATTTTTCACATGCTTACATTATCGTCAAAAGTAAAAGAATGAATTTTTTCAGGATTAATCGGAAAAATTTAAGAATAGAATGCTATCAAGATTTACTTGACCATCTAATGAATAGCGCTTCCAACATTTCGAAAAATTTTGAAAGTGAAAAAATTTGTAATCTCTTTGCGTTACCATCATCATATATATGAGGATCCAGGTATATGCAACAGCATTACCAAGATGCTATGGCTATCATGAGAAAATGTGGCAAGTCTCATTTATTTGTAACTGTTACATGCAATCTAAAATGAAAAGAATGAAAAATTATTCTTGATGATTTATCAAAAAACACAACAGTTAATTATATTCAAAATATGACGGTGAGATTATTGCAAATGAAATTACAATTGATTCTAGATGATATTAAAAACGGACTTTTTGGAAACATGATTGTATACGTATATACAATCAAATTTCAAAAAAGGGGTCTACCACATGCACACATTTTTGTTACAATACATCCGAATAAGAAATTGATTACACCAAAACATGTAAATAAATACATCTCAGCTGAGATTCTATCAAAAGATATTAAATTACAAAAGATAGTTATAAAGCTTATGCCTCACGGACCACACATTACACAAAGTCTATGTTATGATAAAGATAGCACAGTTTGCAAAAAGAATTTTTTTTAAATAATTTCTTTGGAAACGAAATTCATGAAAAACGGTTATCCCGAGTACAAACATTCTAACAATACAAACTTAAACTACGTCCACAGAATAAAAAATAGTAATCATAAAAAATATAGTAGTTATTAAAAATGCAGGAATAAGATTAATCATAACCTACAGCGTGTGGAGCTCACGGCCCCCGATAGCTCAGTTGGTAAGAGCATCTGTCCGGTGTACAGGGGGTCGCGTGTTCAAGCCACACTCAGGGAAGATTTTTTTCATTCTTGCCTTTAGTCTCCCGAAAAATTATTATTAAGTTTTAAGTTACAATATAGTTTTTAAATGTTTGATGAGGCTGACGCACAGGCGGAAATTCTTACGAAAAAATATACAGAGAAAATTGATGTACACTATGTATACAATTTTTCATCTCGCCTTCAACAGATCACTCATTTGCTTTATTATTCATATAAAAAAAAGTAATGTTAAAATTCCAGCAGACCATTCAATAGTTGTTCCAAATAATGAATTTTTATTAAGAAAATACAACTGTCATATTAATGTAGAATGCTGTGCGTCAATCCAAAGCATTAAATATATTTTTGACTATATTCACAAAGAAGGAGATTAAGCTCTATCTAAACTTAAGAAAGAAATGAATCCTGACAAGAAAATATACGACGAAATTTCAAAATACGTAGACGGACGTTATTTGAGTCCCATGAAAGCAGCATGGCGACTACAAGAATTCCCTCTGTGTTGACGTAGTCATTCTGTATTTCATTTACTGGTTCATCTTGAAAACAAACAAAAAGTCGTTTTGATGAAAAGAAAGTTTTGGAATCAATACAAAATTGGAAATCACCATTAACAGCATGGTTGGAACTTAATAAAATAGATGAATTTGCGAACTCAACTAGGTACATTTAAATTCCAGAACATTACATATAGAACCATCAAACTGAAGAATGGATTAAACGTAAACGCGTGCAAAAAAAAAGACTATAGGTCGATTAAATGTTGTTTTACCTAAAGATCAAGAGCGATCTTTTTAAAGTTAATATTAAAAAATTTAAAGGAAAAGCATCATTCACAGATTTAAGAACTTTTGATCAAATTACTTATAGCACTTTTAAAGAAACTGCTGTAGTAATGGGATTGGTAGCGCATGATTCACAATTGGACATTATATTTGATGAAGCTTGCTGTGTTATGTTGCTATTCCAATTACGAAATTTTTTTGCTTGGTTCATCATATCTGAACATGTTAAAGGTAATATTATTCGGAATAAATACAAAAAATTTTTACCAAAGATTTTAAAAATGATAAAGAAAACCAAGCTCTTTTACACTCAAACGAAATTTTGAAAGTTAATGACAAGTCTTGTAAACACTTTGGATTACCAGAATAAAAAAAATTAAAAGAAAATATAAATTTTGATGAAATAAACGAGATCGAATTTTGTAAAAAGAAATTCAATGAATTTTTTACAAATTTGAATAAAGATCAAAATTTTATATTTCATGAAAAAATAAACTCTAATAAAAAAAGATTTTCTCTTTATGGTCCAGGTGGTTCTGGTAATACATTTTTATACGAAACATTAATTTATTACTTCCTATTCATGAATCAAAAAGTTATATCAATGGCAAGGACAGGAATTGCTTCAATTTCACTCCCAAAAGGAATGACAAGCCACAGATCATTCAGACTTCCTTTAGGTTTGACTACGATTGAAAAATTATTTTTAGAATTGGAATCTAAGAAAAAAAAATTACGTGAAGTAAGTGTCATTATTTGGGATAAAACTTTGATAATACCAAAAAAATTATTGAAAATAGTTGACAGAACTTTACAAGACCTGTGTAACTCTGACAAACCTTTCGGCGACAAATTAATAATTTTAGGAGGAGACTTTCGACAAATTCTTCCAGTTGTTAAAAATTCTAATAAAATTGGTATCATAGAAGAAACAATCAAATGCTTACATATATAGCAAATTTTTTCTATTTTACATCAACGAATAAATTTACGATCAACCGATAAAAACTTTGCATCTTTATTACTTGAAATAGGGGATAAAAAAATTAAATATTTTGAAATTCCGAAAAAATGGAAAACAAACAATTTTTGTAAAAAAATCTTTAACAAAATTGATAATCTATTAAAGCATAATGTTATTGTTACTTCACATAATGAATATACTTATTTCTTAAATAATAAGATTTTGAGTAATATGAATGAAATCAGCGTTATTTAGTACAGCATAGATTACGCAACCCATAAAGGAGTCGATAAAAGCGACGAAAACATACAAATTAATCTTCCACTAGAGTTTTTAAATAAAGTTAAGGGAGGCCTTTCACCACATGAATTTAATTTCAAAATTAGTTGTATTGTAATGTTATTACGAAATTTAAGCATATCCGAAGGTTGGTGTAATGGAACTTGCTTAAGAATTACAAAATTATTTAAGTAATATAGAAGCAGAAATAATTACAGGAGATAAACAAGGAAATAAAGTGTTTATTCCTATAACAACTTTAAATACTAGAAACACTTTATCACTACCTTTTATATTATACAGAAAACAATTTCCGTTGACTTTAGCATTTTCCATGACTATTCATAAATCACAAGGCCAAAGTTTAGATTCCGTAGGATTGTATTTACGTAAACCATTATTTTCTCATGGACAATTGTACGTTACGTTATCTAGATGTAAAAATTCTAAAAAAAATATTTATTCAAAATGAATCCACAGATAAAGACCAAATTGAAAATATTGTATGGAAAGAAATATATGATTGGCAGAATAAATTTGTTTGCTGGTCTAACATGTCTTAACACAAAAATATCAAATAACGAAATTATAATCAATTTCCATCACTTAAAAGTTGTGAATTTCATTTTCAAACAACAATAAACAACATTTTACAATAAAATGACTAATCTTACATTTTTCTTATAGAACATACTTGAATAAAATTGAATATGGAATTAAAGTGCGTATAACTACTTTAGATATAAGTTCAATCCTTCTTTAAAAACAAATAAGAAACTTAAATAAATTTTGTTTCTTTTTCTTTAGCGAAAGTAATTTACATAAATGTCAAAAATGTGTTTTGAAATTTACTTCCGAGGACGATTTAAATTTACATATGCAAACACATTCGATAGTATATCACAAATGTGATATTTGTAAAATTGTTATCATTACATACAAAAATTACTTTTGCCACATAAACTTTTGAAAAAAAAAGTTCAAGTGTACAAAATGTGACAAAATTTATAGATGACACCATAATCTTACAAGACACATGACATTACATCAAGATAATTCAAATAAGAAAATTTGTAATGTATGTGGAAAAAGTTTTTTACGCAACGATAATGTGTTCATACATTTGCGAAGATGTTACAAAAAAAAAATAGATAATTTTTATAAAATATATTCATTGTTGTTCTTTTCTATATCACCTTGACAAAAATTCAATGTGAAATAGGACTGAAGGGAGCAAAAAAAAGTAAAAGAAGAAGAGAAGAGCAGTAAGTGACCTAAAATGAATACAACCACACAAAGGACAAAAATCAAAATATTTTCCTGAGAGGGAGACGATGGGGCCGTGAGAGGGAGCTGAGGGGGATCGAGGGGGAGGGAGGGGGAGATTTTATTAGGTTAAAAACAGCGTAAGAATGAACTAATTTTAACGTTATTTGCGGGGGAGTAGGGGGTGCTGAAGGGGCAGGAGGGAAGAGGGAGGTAAATGTCGCTAAATTCCCATACAACTATATACTACAGAAAGATATATATATTTATACACATATATATATTTGTCAACTAACACGTAATATATATATAGCGATCAACAATATGTTACTAAGATGTAGTGCCTAACAACCAAGAAAATTAATAAATAACCATCAAGTGATTTAATAAAGCTTTACGTGGTGCCAAAACTTTAATCGTAATGATGACTGAAGTAATTAAATATATCACGAGACAAATAATCCTTTGTTTAAAAGAAAATACAATATCTGTTTGAACACTCTTAGAAAGTGTTGTTTTCATTTTGACCTATTTCATGAGAGTAAAACTTATCTTTGGGTAGGTCAAAGAAACTGTATGTCAAATCCATATTAGTTATAAGAATTTATTTTTAACCTATCGCCTTTAAGTATAATCTTGTAATTGTTATAAATTAGTAAATAAGAGCTCATGCCAAAAGGTTTTTTTTATATTTATTGATCTCAATGACGTTAGAATTTAATCGTGCGAACCTAACCTAAGAAATTCGCAAAAGTAAAAAAACAGTGTTTCGCTTATTATTCACGAAGTTGTGCTTGAATAGAAAAAGTTAAATTTAGAAGTTGTAGGTATTAATATTATCCCTGGCAAAAAGTGTTACAAAGTATTGATTAGTGACTTATTTATGGAAAAAAACGCCAAAAACAGTTTAAAATCGCCTTTTTCTTATATATGTCTTATTTTTTATCAAATCATTCAAGAAATTTTTTTACTGGGTTGTAATATTGCTCTTGGCATATAATTTTTACATTTTTATGTCACAATGTTTTTAAAAATATTGATGAATTTCTGTTTGTTTTAAAAAAAGAGGTGTTTTCGTAAAATCGTTCGTGTACAGATCGTAGTAGCCGACATCGACGTAGAGCATTTTTTCGAAGCTTCATTTGTTCGTTAAAAGTTTTTCTATGATAAACGTCAATGGAAAATAAGGTTAATCAATATTTCGTACGAACATGACATAGCGAAAAACTTAAATTTTTATATTTCGTTTTCGTTCGTAATTTGGTTTTTTTTGGACATTTTTCTTAGATGATAATTTATGCTTTTCGACGAATTTTAAAGTAAGAAAATTGATTGTACGACCGTCCAAATGAAAATTTTTATTCTTTCCTTAGTTCTTATACCCTCGTGCCTTTTGATTCTATTGTACGATTTTACAAATAATATATATTTTTGTCTAATACTTACTGTGCAATCGATAGATTTTGAAAAACGTTTTGCCAACAGAGATAATGTGCTGTTTCAACTTGCCTACATACATATATAGGTTCTGTGACCGCATGATTGGAGAAATAGTTTCATTATTATTGCTAGTCTATGATGAAAGGGTTAATTGAAGTAACAGACAAAATGTTTGAATACAACAGTCAACGTTAAAGAAGTCACACCGTTGGTATTTTTGTAGGAAAAAGGTGTACCATCTTTGCTTGGCGATTTGTATTTCTCTCAGTAAACATGCGCTAGCAAGAAAAATACATAATCCATTCAGCATAGCATTGGCCTTGAGCGCAATCCTGAAACAGCGCCGCCAGTCGAGAGACCTAAGAACGTTTAGCTTAAAATAAAAAAAGGACAACAGTATGAAATGATGGATATATTTTTGGCTGGTTTTGGTCCAAACATTAATATATATCTATTATTTCATACTGTTGTCCATTTCTATTCTAGGTTAAACGGTATCAAATCCCTTGACTAGCGGCGCTGTTTCGGAATTGCGCACGAGGTCAATAAGCTTTGTTATTTAAAACAACGGTATTTTGAATCGAACATATATTTATACAGCTTGAATCATACTTACTGAGTAGACTGGTTGAGCGTCGAGCAGAGTCTATAAGCCCATGAGAGCGACATAGAGGTCGTACTGCTCGGTCAACCGTTACCGAGGTCGTTACTCTATCTCGATCTCACAGGTTCAAACAGATTCTGCTGTGTTTACACAAGCAAAGTCAAGAATTTTAAGTATATAGATATATGAGTGCATACTATATTGTTTAACATGACCCCCTGCCGAAATTTTTTTTTTTTTTATGGTTTCAAGGAGCAAAGTGCCACATTCCTCCCAGGTAAGAAAATCACGATAACTGCTCATAGAGAACGTGTTTTATTGTCTTCCGCGTCGTTGCCTCGCAGAGAAAGCAACAATATTTTCCCCAATAAGCAGAAAATGCGATTTTTTCCTGAGAGGTTCTGCAGCACTTTCATCTTTTAAATCAAGGAAAACCTTTGTACTTTCGACGCAGGAAAAGAAAAAATCATAGACGGGCCTCAGGAAAAAGGTACAGCATCACTTCGAGGAGGGTAATGCCGTACTTTCCTTATTAAGTATTGTGCGCCACATTTAAATTTAAAAAATCCGTCATTTAAGATTAGACGTACGTAATAACTAAGTAACTTTTTACATCAACTTTGACGATGTAGACATTTTAAAGAATGTCTAGTGCAGATTAAAATACGAAAAAGTAATAGTAAATTACACCATATCTGTTTTAGGCTCTTTCTAAGCCATGAATAAATATTTAGTGTGAATAAATGTAGACCTTCCACATCCATTGATCCAAAACAATCAGTAGTATGAATCTTCATGTACGATGAAGCTTATCTTTGGAGGCTAGTGAGTAAAGTCGCAATATACGTTTACATTTACCGGCGAATCATATTATGAGTATACTTGTATGGAGGTCTCTTTTGTATTTTGATAAAATCGTTGGACCACTGCGAGGAGACCGTTATTCCGTAAGTCGAATATAAATTATGTAATTCGAGTCCAGGCTTTCATTTCAGCTTCTTCCTTTTCATCACTTTTCAAAAGTGTATTTTTGAATTTCTTATTTTAAAAACTCTAAGGATGAGAGTTACTCTTTTAAAAAGGTAAAATCTAAGAAAAATCACTTCTTAAAAGTGTAAAATTCCGGTGTTTACTTTTTTTTCTGGAAGACTGATAAGATTATTTGTCACATTTAAATGATTATACCATTTATTGCTTTACATTAAAATCGTCCACACTAAGATGAACCATTTGTGTAGGTAGCTTGTCTGCTCGTGCCCTTTTTGTCATCTGAATTTGTACAGAGGTATAATATTATCAGATCTTGTGACGTTTCAATGTTCAGTAAGAATATTCGCTCAGTATTTCAGTGTGTGAACAATAAATAACCTTACGTAGGTATGAATGCAGACATGACTGTATAAAATGACACAATCACTTCTTATGCCTTAGTTAATAAAATCCACATTTTACAGGGGTTCCTTGGTGATAAATCAATTTTAAAAAGTACCCTCTTGTCTCGGTGTATTGATGCTAAAACAGCACAAGTGTTTAAGGGTAAATTTTAAAAGTATACACAAAACAATGCATGTTTGTCGAATAACTACTTGAATAAGAAATAAAAAATTACTTCGAGTGCTCTACTAATTAGTCGACTAGTTAATTAACTTTTGCACAGATAAATTTTAGGGCAATAGTAATTTGAGAGTAGTTCGTATTATTTTTTAATATTAAATTAATCTTATATCTCAGTTTTTATAAAGTCTCTGCCCTAATAGTCCTGTGAACTATCACAGTTACTAAATTCAGGTCCTTGCTAGCCCTATCTCAAGTTATGATGTCATTTACGACATCGTAGGTTAGGTCATTCATGACGTCACAAATGACGTTGTATTGACGTTATTTGCGACGTCGTAAAAGACGACAGTTACGACGGTGCAGCTGATATAAGAATTTGCATCGCCAACTAAGAAAATTACTCTAAAAATTGTAATAAACGTCTAGCATTAAGAAGTATTTATTAAACATTTGATAAAAAATTGATATGCGTTGCTTATTACGTTCGTAAGTTAAATATTATATAAAATTAAATCTCTTAGTATATGTCGTAGGTTTGCAATGTTATGCTTCGTTATTAAAAAATAATTTATTTGTAGTTAACCCACACAAATTATATTTATGTATAGCAAACATATTACAGTACGCTACAAATTCTCAATAGTGACACAGTTAACATGAATTAAAAGAGATGTAAATTATCGTTATATGAAGAAAATGATCGTCTAGAACTTTTAGGATAATAATTATGTAGGATTTTGTCTGTAGACGCTAAAAGTACGTTAGTATACACACTTTGTACATCCACAATCCACTTCGCATATCCTGCCTTGAGCACTTCGGATTTTTAGCACTAGGGGTGCGGAAGCTGATCAGGACATGGCGGATAACATTCAAATAACTTTAAATACAGTTTAAACTTAAAAAGGCAAACCTTGACTTTATCTCAGTATTATACTTTTCGGTTCACAATACTATTATATTCAAAAAGAACACGCAAACTTCTCTTTGTTTTAGAATAAAAGGAATTTTATGTTTAATCGGTTGATCTGATGTGGAGCTCGATCTGGCTGTGTATCTTTTGCCATCATCATCAGACGTGTCACTGGTATCTAAGGTTTTGTTAAAACTATCTGCAAAATTCTAAGGCATAAGCAATCCTAATCTTGAAATAATAAATTTTATACAATGAAATACTATACTTTTTCTTAGTTGGTAAATGTGCTGTCCAATAATTCTGAAATATTGGTTTTCGTAATCTCTAATCGTTGTAGCATTTGATTCAATGGCTGTTTTTTTCATTCCAGGCAGGATCAGATACTTTTATCTTAAAAATCTTTGGAAACATCCCAAAAAAAAGGATGGAATTTATTTCGAAAAAAAAAAAAAAGTATTCTTAATCATACTGTTTACTGTTGCAGCTTTTCGAGGAGTAAGTTTTTTTATTGTTTTTTCTTAAGTTTGTAGCAGTTCTCGGTGTAGGTTGCTTAAAAAAACAATTAAAAAAAATTATACATGGTATATACAAAATAGTTTATTTGTATTATACAACTTATGCATTCAAGAGCCGGATTTTTAAGAAAAGCAGCAAAATCTGAGAAACTTGTACTTTAATACAACCACTCGGCATGTTTTTTAGGCAAAACGGTTCCGTCTAGAGACATGAATCGTCAGGGGCTGATTACTTGTATAACAAATTATATTTACAGCTTTTTGCATTTTTATTGCTATAAAATAATAATTTTTCGCTTGATTAAATATTACATCTAGTAGCAAATTTAATTACAAAGATCTTGACGCTTATTTTATCTCTCTATGACTTCGGGAAGCAAAGATATAGGCTAATATGTTCGCGAAAAGAATAATTTTTTTCATAAATTGTTAAATAAATAAATAAAGCCGATAGCTGAGCGAGACAAGACTATTTTTGCCGTATTCCAGACACAATTCAGCTTTAGAATTGATTTTTTGACTGCTACTGGCACGTAGTCGGTGAAAAATGACCTGGATACCGGACTATCATGTCTATGAAGCCAGCGTAGCCAAGTCACAAGGCCACGATGTTTGGGCATGACATCTCACCTGAGATCTCACATGAGATCCATAGGCAGGGTGATGCTCAACGAGCGGGTGGTTCTTGACTTTACAGAATGAAGGCATTCAGTCGTATTGGATTACCCTAACCGAAATCATGCATATATTTCGTACATTTTCGGTAGGGGTAGTTTTTAAGTAAAGTATGGGATGAGTAGTTAAATGGGAACTTACCCTATAGTACCTCATTCTTTTATGCTGCAAAATATAGAACTGACGTTCGTACCAGGTCATGCCACCTAAGATACGCTCATAGTCAACACTTTGATAATAATGTCATTCTCTATAATCTGGCTGATTATCCGATGTAATACAGAGAATTTGTAATCTGGATTACATAAATAGGTTTTCCTGATAAAATTATTTTTTTTTTGCAGAATGCAGAATTGCAGGGCGATCTGATCGAAAATGGGGTTATGGATGGTGTTAGTGATGATGACACAACTGAAGACGATGAGCATGAAGGTCATTCTGCAGCTGACTTAGATATCATGAGTAATGAGATTCAAAACATGCGAGACGTTAATATCGATGAAAACATCTATCTCCAAAATTCTGATTTTCCACATCTACGCGAAATGCTAAATGACCCCTCCTCAAATGATATCATAGACATACCCATAGTAGTCAATATAAAAAAAGTACTGTTAGCAGTTATAAAATTTGTGCCTACTCACTCTTTGGCCATGAGTGGACAAACTGATCTACTATAAATGATAAATAGTTTTTTCCAATCTGGTACGCTTCCCGAGACACTGTATCGTATCGATAAACTATTTTCTACAAATGATGGGACTTTTTATTATGCGATTTGTTCACTGTGCAAGCTTTATACAGGGAAATTCAAACGTCAAGATAAGCAAATGCAGTGCCACTTATGTAATAAAATAGTGTTGTTGAAAGATCCGACTAACAATGACTTTTTTTGCATCATAAATGTCAACAATCAAATAGCTACTTTACTTCAAGAAAATATTGATTATAACATTTCGGTAGTTGTTTATAGACTGCAAAATCCAGATCAAATAAGCGATATCACTGATGGTAGACTTTACAGAGAATTAACAGAATGTTTATCAATGGAAAATAGAATGAATTTCATAACTCTTAATCTTAACACTGATGGTGTCCCGTTGTTTGAAAGTTCGAAGTGTTCAATTTGGCCGATTCAAATGATTGTGAATGAATTACCTTACTATGTGAAAACATCAAAGCCCATAACCTGTGGAATATGGTTTTGCAAAGACAAACCATGTATGAATACTTTTTTGCGACAATTTGTTGAACATATGAATACTCTTGCAACTGATGGTTTGGACATACCAATAGAAAACGAAATACGCAGAATCAAAGTATTTTCTTGCTGTTATCCCGTAGACTCTGTTGCAAGAGCGCCAATGCAGGGAGTCATACAATTTAATGCCCACAATGGGTGTAATTAGTGTCTACACCACGGAACCTATGAACGCGTAGGTAGAGGTGGTGCTATTAAGTATACGATGACTAGAGTTCCAGTTACTCAAAGAACGAAGAGCTCTATGCTTCAACACGTAGAGGAGAGCATTGCACCGGGAAAACCTGTTAATGGTGTCAAATCTGCATCGCCACTGATTAACTTGCAAAATTTCAAAATAGTTAGCGGTTTCGTCCCCGATAACATGCATTGTGTTTGCCAAGGAGTTGTAGCAAAGTTTGCAAATTATTAGTTTGGAAGTAATGGACCGCTAGTGAACCATATTAAAGCGATTAATGAAATGATTAAATAAATAAAAGTTCCCACACAGATGCAAAGACTGATCCGCGGATTGGGCGAAAAAAGCTGGTGGAAAGCTCTGGAGTGGCAAAATTGGAGGCTGTACTACAGCATTCCAGTTTTAATTGTGTTCCTAATAATGAAACTATATCTTGACCACTAGACTCTTTTAGTTAGTGCAATGCATATTTTATCAAGTGACAAGATCGGTTAACAGTAGCGCACGACTTATTATAACGGTTTGTTATGCGAACTGAGGAACTGTATGATACTGCTGCGATGACATTTAATGTCCATCAACTGCTTCACATAGTTCAATGTGTCATAGTTTCGGGTCCTTTGCAAGCACATAGTTGTAACGCATTTGAGTCTCGAAATGCACAACTTCTTACAAAAATTCACGCTGCTAAAAAGTGATTCACCAGATCATCAGGTCAGTGGATTTGGTTCAAAGTGAACAAGTATTAAGAAGCAATATTATTGAAGCAAATTCACAGTCTCCCCTGATACAATTTGTTAATCGACTTCAAAATAAATATCTCCAAAAAACTTTAAAACTATGCCGTGCTATATATTTTGGCAAAGGTTTGCCAACTAAACAAAGGTAGAGAGAGAAATTAGAACTATCAACTGATAGTAGAACCTTTAAAAAGTTCGTCAAAGATCGATGTCTCTACACATCACCTGCTAATAAGAGAATGCGCTCAAATAACTCTTTTGCCATAACAAACGACGGGGGCTTCGTTCACTTACATAAATTCATAGCAGATTGTCCTACTAGAAAAAAGTTTGCTGTTTGTTCCGTCCTCACGAGGACGTGGGAGAAAACTGGTAAATGAAGCGCAGGGCTGCCAATCTAAAAAAATCAAATTTCTAACCTTCACTAAAAGAAAAACATATGAAATGCGACACTGTTTTTCCTAAGATCGGTAGATCTATTCCACTCTAATATTTAATCAAACTTCTGTATGCCTTACTATTTTATTTTAAAAGATTCTTACAGCGTATTAATTAGTAAACGATCCATATTCAAATCTTCCAAATCAGTAGAAAAATGTCAGCTATCTTAGAAACAAACTTCTCTGGTTACATATCATTACGATACTTTTCTCATTATGATAAATTGGAAGTTTTTATACACCTATAATCCTCCATCCTAATAAAACATTTGCACATTCTGTTTGAGTATTCTGTATATTTTTATGCAATTTATAGTCACGTATGTTAAGTATTTCTTGTCCAAATAACTTGAGTGGCACTTTTTATCCCAAAACTTAAAACATACTCCTGCCTTCATATATATCCAGCAGGAAAACACTCCTGTGTATCAAGATTCATAATTTTTTATTTTCGTACAAAAAACGAAGATTTCTGTATAGTATGTACATACATATTTGAAAATCGACTTGCTCATATGAGAACATTCTGTACGTACAAACTTTTAGAATGGGTCCACAGTCGTCACGTAATCTTACAACTTGACTCGCTCTTTCTGATCAGACAATTTTAATTAGCTCACTTAGCTATCTGGAATCTTAATATCTCGATCAAGTTCATCGCGAAAAATCTGCGTACACCATGAATTAAAAAGTTGTACTTGCTCATTCTCGTTGAACATTCTGTACATGTAACATCTTCGCATGGGTCCGCTGTTGTCTTGCGATCTAACTTAACTAAAGCGTTCAGATAGGTAAGATTTACAATTTTTTCATACATCATATTAGGAATCTTGGTATCTTCATAATCTTCATGACAAGCCATCTGTGGACACCATCAATTTAAATGCTGTACTTGCTCATTTTAGTTGAACATTCTGTACATACGAGTATAGCATTTTCACATACGATTATAGTTGTCATGTGATTGTCCTACTTAACTTGCTCCTTGCAATTTCTGAACCTGACGTAAATTATATTTATTCTTTTAAGGTGTTTACTTGTATCATACTCTTTTACATAGATATGTAAATTCCTATTCCTGTAACTTAAAAATTACATGACAGACACAATTAAAGTACTCGCTTTAAAGACATTAAAAAAAAAATCACGTGCTTCACAGATATATGTACATATTTACTTTAAATGAGGCTCATGTAAAACACGTATCAAAAAATTATAGTCAATTCAAACTTGTTTTCCTCAGCTTGATTGCATACAATACACAGAGAATTTATTTTTCTTCATTTGCTACACACATTTTTTAATACAATTTTCTCTGCTAATTTTCTGAATACGTAACATTTAAATGCACAGAATTTATTTTAGCTTAACTTATTATTTCATGATACACTTTATAGATCTATTTTTAACATAATAATAATCGATTACTCCTTCCACTCTTATACACGAGTAATTAAGGGATATTAAATTTTTGAACTCTATTTGTATTCAATCAAATAAAAACGTAGTATGAACTTAGATTAGTGTTTAATTAAACATCATCTTGGTTGACACAATAATCTCAATTAAATTAAAAAAAAAAAATTTATTTAGAAGAAACGACGTTTTCAGTACTTCAGTGTTGAGCGCTGAAACTAGGTATTCTTTTGATTTTCTATAATATTAATAATCCACCTTTAACAAACAATCAATTTTTTTTAACATTATTCTGTGAATAATATATTTTTTTCCCTCACCCCCCTGCAGCACGTTCTTCTTCGTGGCATTCAGGCTGTCATACGTGATGTTTAACACGACCAATTTCTTATTAAATAAGCTCAATTGGCGCTTAGCCCGGTTGTGCTTCAGTTGACGCAGGTCGTGGCGAAACAGCAGCACCGAGCCACTCATTAGATCGTACAACCTCAGAAGGAAGCAGGCCAGGGTTGATATCCTAATGTCCGAGGGCCCGATGACTGTGGTCGTCTTCTTGGGGACGTAGAGGGTGTGATTCTGTCTGGTCATGGAGTCACTCCTTGCTGGATGGACAAAGTCGACGGCTTCAAAGACAATGTTCCTCTGACAACCCTTACTCCAGGATCCAAGCACCCACGAATGATAAGCTTGACTCTCGGTCGACTAGCTTAAAAAGCTGTTTGCATGCGTCCAGGGTATTTTTCACCTCTGAGTAGAAACTTGCCAACCTGCCAATGGAGATGCAGACGTAAGCCATGCAGAGTAAGAAAGCACTCAGGTTGTTGACGCTTACCGTCGAGACAGAGAGCATGAAGCCTCTTTAGTTGAGCACTAAAAGGCCGATAACACTGTCCAAGAATATACCATGGTGGAGGCTTTTCCCATAGCATAGTTGTCGCTGGTCCCTCAGTCAATCCTCGTACGTCTCAATTTCGTTCTGCTACCAAGCAAACTCTTTGATAGTCCTTACGTTGCTGATACTCCCCTTGATGGTTGAGTCACGCACTGTCAGGCTGCTTTGCACATGCTTGGAGATCTTTCTTAGGACCTGGGAGATCTTGTGCTCCGCTGCCGACATCATGTAAACCTGGTGAAAAATGAGTAGCCCACTGAACAGGAAGGCGCCGAGAATCATGAGGCACATGTTTTTGAATTTTTCCCGTTTTATTTTTACTGAAGATGATGTCTATGATTTTACCCAAGCAGATCGGAACAGCCATGGTCAGTGAATGATATGAGGAACGTGCTGATGCTCAGGACCTTTACTTTTCAGCCTCTGCCTACAGGAACAGCCGTTGGAGCTCCTTGTTTTATATTTTTCTGACACCACCAGCCTGCCTGCTGCTTGTATTAGTCAGTTTGGTGTTAGAAGCATCTGCGAAAGACCTCTTACAGTGCGTTAAGGTCGACAATTTTCTCCTTAAAAGCCGAGACGACTGTAAAAAGTAAGCTGGGACGTTGCGCCTGGAGATGCTATTGCTGCCGTACAAATTATCAGGCTCCATGCGCAGACAGGCACATGATTTTTTGATTGTTTAAACCGCTCCTAGACGATGAGTAAGCAACATAATTTGAAAACTCAAAGAGTTATGAGACTACCATATTAACGTAAAATAAGTTGTCAATGTAAAATACCACTTGTCACTTCAAAGCCATGAAGACTATTGCATTATCATTGTCTCTCTCAGCTGTACGTAATTAGTTAATTTCTTATGACTTTTGATTTAGATGCATCACCTGTAATATCAAAATCACCACTGTCATACTTCTAAAGAATTTTTTTGCCTGATAATAACTTCCAACCTATGCTTCAGATTGATGTTGTGCATTGTAGACGGGGGTAGTAGTGACAAAGAGGAGAATCTTCGCGGCAGCCTCCGTTCTTGTTCAGACACCTCCCAGGAGTTCAGCATGAGTACGCAGCAGAAAGTAGTGATGTCTTTACTTGCGTTTTGTTCCTGAAAGTTACACCAACAAGGCTTGTTTTTTTCTTGAGAGTACAAGTCACGAAAATCCGTCAGATACTAACATTACGGATCATTCGTCCGCTGCTTAGGTTAACCTCCCACTTTTCGTCTACTTGTTACAGCTTAACTGTACAACGGTAACACAAAATAAAAGAAAGACGACTCTGCTTGGGCTCAGGGTCCCTTAAGCTTGGTTCATGACTTGTTTTTGGTGTATCAGCTGGACTCAAAACAACTTATGAACTGCCAGTGCCAGCTGTCATGGTGCGGACTTGATGGATTTTTCGTTTCGCTAAGAAAACGTCAGCAGCTGTAGCAGACGACAGCAGCACCGGAGCACTTGCATAATATAGCCCTACCTTACTTCGATTAGATTAGGGTGCAGTCACACAAAATGCGTTACCATTTCAGCCTGAGGGAACAAAAGAGAGATACAGGGTATTTTTCGCAATCGTCGCCAGTAACCAAGTAGGGTCGGATTCTACATTGCCATCAGGTCAATAAGCAGACTCCCTATGTTTTACGTGCACTTTGTTCCATTTTCTGGCCAGTAAAACCAGCAGACGACGACGTGAATGTGCTGAAATTTACACGAAATCCATGCCTCGTCTGGTGTTTGTACTGGCCAGAAAACGGAACAGAGCACCAGTTAAGTATGGCGAGTCTGCTTATCGACCTGATGGTAAGGTAGGATCCGATCCTACTTAATTACTGTCGACGATTGCGGAAAACACCTCAAATCGCAACTACCTCTCTCAGTCTCATAAGCTCACATGATTATGCGATATATATGCATGAGTTACGCGTTCTGTAGTGTGACCGCAGCCTTATACAAGCAATATCTCTATACAGAATCAGAACTGCTTCAGCGGCTGTACTATGTTTTCTCAGTCCAGCTTTGGTTCGCCGGTTTTTGCAAGAATTACGACAGCAAAGAAATGAGAGCATATTAATCTGAAGGCCATGTTAAATAAAACACAATGTCGTATACTCTCGTGTCCACGCAAGTTTTGACAGTTTTTTTGTCATCTTTGATTGCTGCGTAATTTAAAGCTACACCTTTCGCTACTTTATTGCTCTTTCATAATTTACAATTTCCAAAGCACACGTGCGACATTAAATTTTCATTGAAAAAAATTAACATCACCAAGATTTGAGATTTCATGGCTGAGAGAGGGACACAGTACGTTACATTTCTGGTTTTTCGTATCAGTATTGTCTAATATCATTTACTGTCTCCAGTTTGTATGATGCATTTTTTCTTTGCATAATAACGTTACACAGTGAGATTTTCAATAATCTTGTAGTATTCGCAGTTGCATGACTTCGGATCTTGAGTTTATTTTAGTTAATTTAATTATTTACTGGCTCTTTTCTAAATAGCTTACTTAACGTCTTTATAAACAATCCACATGAACGTCGAATGTCTATGCAAATACCCGTATCATATTAACGTCAAACATTTTCCTGATTGTTTTAGTCAATTATTTCTACCACAAATATAAGTCGAACCAAATTCAAGCCCCAAAATAATAAGCCTGCTCCAAAGCCAAAAGAGAAGAAAACTACTCCAAAGAAGGCTTCTAAGGTATTTTTTTGGTACAATTTCAGTTGATAATAGTACGTACGTTTTCTCACACTGATATTTTGGGCTGTCACTGTACCCTCTTTTGCATTTTCTTTTTCATCGTGTAACAAGTACTTTTAATAATTAGTCTTGTTCATTTACCGTTATATAAAATAAATATAATCTATTCACAAGGAATACTTACTTACTTACTTACTTACAATGTATCTGAATTTCGATTATTTGATTTTGTACAATCAATTTAATAGTTTAAAATAGTTAATTGAACGAATAATGTCGTTGTATCTTATAGTACACCTAAAATTGTATTTTTTAGTTTCCAATGGCTGACAAAGAAGTGCAAGTATCTATTTCGGACCACCTACTAAACGCTTCAACGCAAACAGATTTTTGCTTACAAGATTTAAAGAAGTCTGAAGATGTCAGTAATCTGTATGTATATACTAATGATGTTTAAAAATTAATGAGTTAAAACATACCGTCTGACTATAAATATTTTACATTACAGAAAATTTTAAACTATGTTAGATATAACAAAAGTCTAAGATCGAAGCTGGATAAAGCAGAATATGAAATTAACAAACTAAAGAAATCAATTAGATTTGTAAGTATTGAACAGCAATCTATATTCGATTCTCTGATTACTTATTCCGGAACTGAAGCTTCATCCAAGTAGCATAAAATCTTAATTATATTAATAGGAGATATATTTGTTACGTGTACGAAGTTAATTTTTGAAATTGAACAGTTGTGGTATGTTTGAGCATAACTTTATTAAATAAAGACTGTTTAATTTCATTACGTGGACTGATAAATAAGAGATTGGAGCCATGTTTGATATTATGAAAGTTAATTTTTTACTTTTCAACACTCGTGTACCTACAGATTGAAAACAATTCAGCATTCTACTTATTGATTTTTTTTCTTAATTCTTTGTGTATGCATATTTCTAAAATTACTGCGATTATTCTTTCATTTTTAGCAAAATAATGAAGAAGAAGACATAAACTTAAATTTAAAGTCACATGAAGTTGAGAGAGAAAGATAAAGGGAAAAACAAAAATTACGATCTACTGATATGGAAAGAGAAAAAGAAAAAAGACAAAATTTAAAAATTGAATTGCATCAGGTCAAACGACAGTTATCCGCATCAAGCGAGGATACATACAGTTACAAGCATAACAAGTATGAACCGTACAAAAATGATAAACGAAGAGATTATGGAAATAACTATCCTCCTCGTAAAAATAATTGCTACAATCCTTACAAGCAATGGTAGTATTAATTTTTTTAACTACTGAGATTCACCATTGATGATTTTGTAATAATATGAAATAATGTATGATGGTACAACAATTAATAATGTTCTGCTGTTTGTTATTAATACAATAAGTTTTTGCATGCTCATAATGTTACAGTAAGTTTCTCTTTAGTGTTTGTAGCATAACAAGTTCCTTAGGTATTCTTTTCTCCAGTATTGACTCAATACCAATTATAAATTAAAGTATGAAATTTTCAGAAATAATAATTTTTACTTGGTACAATATCGTTTAAAAAATTCTCACTGTTTTGAGGAAATTACTTTTTTTAGTTCACTTCTAAAAAGTGGGTAGTACTAAAGAGTTACACATGAGACTACAGTTACAGTGCAAATTAGTCTACATTTACATTGTATGAAAAATGACGAAGCTTTCACTTCATAGTTTTCATGTAAAAGTCCCTGCTTTAAGTCAATCAAGTGTTAAATTTTTTTTTGTATAACAGAGTAGGCAAATTTATTTACCTGCTAAAAAAAGTTGCGTCAAATTTTTATTGGGATGTATTACTTAGATTTTACTCAGTGTTATGAGATGCGTTATTTCCTTTGTTTCTAGCCCATCATTTCTCCTTTTTCCTTTGGCTGCTCACTTTGGTGCCCACAGCTCCGATACTGACTATTTTGAAACTGAAAATGCGTTTTGAGCGTGCGTAACATCACACAGCCACTAGTAGTGACTATGGAGTAATACCTTATGAATATTAATCGATTTTAACAGGTACATTTGGACTTTTTTTAGCTGTACTATGGAATGGCAATTTTTTGAGGCAATATATTACGTATTAAATCAGTTTTATTCAGACCTTATCTCAAAATTCTTAATCCGCACTATTCAGTTGTTTCCATTTTTCAGAAACTTTCTTTTAAACTAAAGCCGCAATTGATCGGTACAACGGGCTTTTCTCAACTTTATTTTTCGCACATGCAAGTAAAATTATTCACACAATACATACTACTTGTCTTCTAATTATTATGTAAACAAAGGGGTTTAACAACTTATTTTTAAATCCTAGGTCAATAGTACGCCTATGGTATTATTTTGAACTGGCTTCAAGCGTTACATGTGTGAACATGCCTTTAGCTATATATATATTAATGAACAAGAAGCAGCCGGATCACCGCAATCGGCATTTACATAAATGCATACTTATATATATCTTCCTATATTATATAGTTGTAAGAATTTGCCATATCTCTACGCCCCCTGACCCCCCTTGCCGCCCCTCACCCCCCCTCGCCGCCCTCATGTAATAAGCTTATTTCCCCCTTATTTTACGTTAATTTGTTTTTTCTTGATAACCCCCCTCGCCCCCTCGCCACCCCTCAGACCCCCTCTGACCCCCCTCAGACCCCCCTCAAACCCAAATAAAATAGTAGATTTCCTTACCACCTTATAGTCAAAGGGAAATATTGTAAAGTGCCATATCAAATAATTTTAATGAGATTTTTTTATCTTAATTTACAATTTGAAATACTTATATATTATAAAGATTTTTATGGTTCACTCTAAATTCCCTTTTACTGTTGAGGTACTACTATGGCAAATAAGGTTTTTTTATGATGGTAAGTGTGGCACCCATCGCCACATTACTAGAATATCACAAATCATTTTTGAAAAATTCTTAATTTTAGCAAATTGTTTGAATGTTTAAAAATGAAAAAAAATATTACTTAAAATTAACAAATCATTATTGAAAAACTCCAAATTTTAGCAAATTGTTTGAATGTTTAAAAAAGAAACAAATACTACTACCTAAAATTAAAATAACGTTTTCTAATAATGTCGCTCTAATAACCACAGAAAAACTTCAATTTTGAATTTATAATTTCGTTTGTGATT
>JAPYYV010001978.1:0-54705 GCA_030522625.1 Copidosoma aretas
CGGTCGTCCGGGAAAAAGAGCTTTTGGCGGGGACGCGTGGCGCTGATTTTTCCGCCGCCGC
This sequence comes from Copidosoma aretas, assembly GCA_030522625.1. Taxonomy (NCBI): domain Eukaryota; kingdom Metazoa; phylum Arthropoda; class Insecta; order Hymenoptera; family Encyrtidae; genus Copidosoma; species Copidosoma aretas. Next base: position 62 of record JAPYYV010001978.1, read on the forward strand.
GCGTGCGAGGCGGTAAGGGGGGGGGGGGGGGGGGGGGCCGGGGGATAAGAGGGGGGGGCGCGGGGATTAATGAGATGGATGGCGGGTTTTTCTCTTTCCCGAATCCTTCGGGTCTTTTACGCGCTCCTCGTCTGCGCGCGGATGCGGATTCTCGCTTTTTCTCCATGTAAGTTTTATGCCGCGTTTGAATTTTAATGCGCGTTTTCGGAATACATCTGGTTTCGGGAAAAGGGAGACACAAACGGTGATCCGCGGTCGTTTTTTGGGAATATTTATGCGGGACTCGAACGATTTCGCGTGCTTTATTCGAGCACGATTGTTTTTTTTTTTTTTTTTTTTTTTTTTTTTTGTAAAAATCCACGCATGCATGCAGTATTTTTGGCACGATTTTTATTTTTTTTCTCGCAATTTATAAATATTTAATCTCCTTTGTCGACTATAATCGAAACAAATGGTTGAGCTTACAAAAAATACCATGCTTTTGCATGCAAGGTACGACTGATACATTTATCGCGAGGGCAAAGAGTGACATATGTTTTAATGATTTAACGCCAAATTGCATTTTTTGAGTTCCACAAGTTTTTGTTCGATACTCGTTTGATTTTCAGTACAAGAAGTCTGTATCGGGGATTTCAGCAAAAGCACAAAATTTCTTTTTCGCCGCTCCCTAGTCGAAGAATCAGGATATTTTTCTCCTCCAACGAAACCTCTTCGATTGAAACCGAAAAATTCCAGTACAACGAACCCAAAACAATAAAATAAATTAAAATGATGAAAATACAAGAGCCCCATCGAGTGGCTGTCGATAAATCCGATACCTCCTAACTTGATACCATACTCCCGGCCCTTAGCAACCATCGACGAGTAATTTCGGGGCAAAGGGGACAGGCGGCACGTTTTGCTGCTTTTCCGGCAATCGTCGTCGTATCGCCCAAGTTTAACTTCCGCTTAATGCATATAGAGAGCAGATGAGAAGCGAGTAATGCCCGCGGGGCGCAAAAGTTTCGGTCCCGCGGGAAATACGGCGCGACTCGCGCGGCTCGGCTCCTGGAAAATCAATGAATCCCGGCGTGTTGCCGGTGAACGCTATGACAGCGGCTGTCGAATCTCGTTCTCGCTTTACGATCCACGAACTTTCTACCGTATGCGCGTGGAGAGGAGCGGTTTTCAAACGGCCGACCGGTGTTATTATACCACCTCGAGATGCAGATGAACAACGAAAAACAAAAAAAATTCTTGCTTCAATCCTCATCGGATCACTGTTGTCGCGCGATCGAGGGTACAGAGGTGCAAGGCGCGGCCCAAGATGACGCTGCGGGGTCGGTTTTGCCAGCGACGTGTATTATCCATCTCTTTCGGGCGAAGCTCGGCTCGCGCCACACTCGGCACCGGAAGCACTTTGCTCTGGACCATGGCGAGAGAACGAGAGAGAAAACAAAAGGGGGACAGCCGATCGGATGGACGAATGTACCGGTGCTGTCGCATTTGGGGGCTGGATCGCCGAGTCGTTCGGTCTGTATGGTTCGTAGGGTATGATTGTTTTTTAGTTGGTTGTGTCAGTGTGGGTGGAAACGTATTGAATTTGTTCACAGCCTTTGACCGATGGAATCATATTTTACTGTAAATACAACAATATTACAAACATGGTTTATGAACGGCGAAGAAAGTTCTTTTGCATTCGCAACAATGCTTGTGCCGAATCGAATGTATCATTTTCGGTAAAAAACGTTTTTCACGATGATCATTTTCATATTCTACGATACTTTCAAAGTTGAGCGCCTATACATAGAATAAACAATAATAATACAAATCCAACAACTTAATCGTTCGCCGAACATTGCACGACGACGATTTTGTCTACGGTACCGAGTTCGCACGGAATGATCGCCCGAACGAACGAGCAAGTCCTCTTTTTCCGCAACACGACTGGAGTATGGGGGCGCAGTTTTATCATCGACCCGAACAGCCAATCGATCTTTCATCGGACTCGATCGTGCGCGACATCGATCACCCCGTAACGGACGAATCACGAAAACGCGCGCCAATGCCTGATCAGGACAACCAGAGTCACGAGCGTCAGGGCGCCCCCTCGAAAGTCAATCGATAACGACGAGCGGCGTTCCGAGCTTCGCACCTGGACAATCGGCTGGCAAGATCCAGGGGCCGTCTCCCCCCGGCTCTGCAGCCGACGCCCTCTGTACAAATCTAATTCCGCGCGCTCAAAGGTCGCGGCGCCTTCCTCCTCCTCCTGCTCTTTTCCATCGTCGCTCCCTTCTTCTTATTCCCGCGACTAAACGGCAAAGTTCGTCTCCGTCGCCGAATATAAATGTACACTCGGTCCACTGGGCGCTCTCCCGTCGGCGTCGGCTCTCAACGCGCTTCCGATGAAACGAGAGAGCCGAGCGCTAATTAAATATGCGCCGCTCTCCCGCGGGACAGGGCTAGGGGGGGGGGGGGGGGTTGTGGGATGGTGTGTGGGGACTAAGGGGAAGGGGACGCTCGTTCGACCGGAACGTACAGAAATTAATACTGCAGTGTTGGGCACTCGAGGGGTCGGTGGTGTTTTGAAAATCATTTCTTTTTCTTTTCTCGATGCTTCGTCGGGCGTTTATTATCGCCGTAGGATGGTTAAACGAAAGTAATACGCAATTTACTATTTTTTCGATGTTTATAACAAAATCGTCAGAGTAATTGTCTGTATAATAAATGGATCAGAATTTCAAGTGATCCAATTGGGGTTTGATTAAAAATCAAAATCAGCTAATTGACAATTAGATTTATTTGTTTCGTGAAATTAGTTACTGCTATTATTAGTTATTAACTAATCATCGAACAATTAAATTTGATTGCCAATTGGAATCCGAATCAATCGAATTTCAAAGGTTTTTGAATCGTGCAGAAGACGCACTCTTCTTCAAGTTTCGAAAAAAAGGCGATCGAACAAAGAAAATTAAGTTTCAATGGTTATTGTTGGATTGGGAAATTAAGTATTTTGTAGAAGGTATAATAGTTTTTTATAGAAAATTTGCTGTGCGTAATAAACATGAATATAATTGTGTAAAAGCACCTTTTATAGTTCATCTATTTGTGATGGAACTTTCATTGAAACCTAACTTTGGTGTAATAAATCATTTTAATTTTTTTTTAATTGCACGATTTTAATTTTATGTGTTTAAATTTCATGTTAATTTGTTGGAGATTTAAATATTAATCGCTAAAGTGTGTGCTATTATAATTTGCCTTCTCATAAATGATTATATTTAATCGAGCTTTTTCTCATAATTGCATGAAGATAAATAAGATACATAAGGAGCAAATCGATCGTTTTAGGACTGATAAATTGATTTCAAAGCGCAATGAAAAAAAAAATTACCTAATGATGATAAATTATCCATAAGATACGACGAGAGTTCTAATGAAAAAAACTTACATCTGCATAATTTCAGACCGACTACAACCGGCACCTCGAGCAACTGATCGCGAAAACGGAGGACCTACTGACCCGCTGCATAAGAACGAAAGCGAGCAAGGAGCACATTGCCCGGATAGCCAATTACGAGGCTCTGATCGAACAAGTGCGCGAACTCCTGCACGGTAAGTTGACGATCAAACTTGCGTTTGCCTCAACGCTATGTATGTATAATTTACCCAACGACGCCGTACTTCTCCACACAGATGAATGCGAATCCGTCACCATGGCCGCGGCCACCGAGCTCTTCCTCGTCAAGATCGAGCGATTGGCGGTACTGCTGGGCGAAATGAAAAATGCCGAAAGTTCGATTATTACCGAGCTCGAGGAACTCGAGGACGACTTGGGCAAACTGAGAGAGTCCGTCGAGCAGGATAAGTGCCTGAACGCCGGCGGTAAATTTGAATGGGTCGACAGCGTGCTCGTCAAGGTGAAAAAGTTTATTCCCCCCTCTCTCGCTCTTTTTACGCTTTCTTCCGCCGCCGCGGAGTTTTAATAAGCTCGGAAGAATCTCATTCCTGCTGTCCGTCTGTCCTCTGTATTTTCGTAATGAGTATCCGGGGGAAAACTTTGCGAATAACAGGTTCAAACTTTGATCGAGGTCCTCCGTTTTTTTTTCTCCTTTTTAATAACACGATTAATTTTCATCTGTCCCCCCCCCCCCCTATCACGCACCCCTGGTATGTAGGGGAGGGGGGGGGGCAAAGAACAAATTTATCGTTCTGTCGGTGTAAGTTATTTTTATCCTCCCCAGTGTTTGCAAGAGGGAACCTGGCTGCTTGTAGATCAAGTGAATTTATGTAGCCCCGCGGTATTGGACAGATTGAATGGACTGCTTGAGCCCAACGGTGTGCTGAGCATCGGCGAGCGGGGTGTCGATGCCGACGGTAATGTCGTCACCGTTAAGCCGCACGAAAATTTTCGACTCTTTTTGACGATGGATCCCAAGTATGGAGAAATTTCAAGGTAAATTTCAAATATTATTATTATTTTTTTTCATAAAATCAAAATTTCACTTAAATTAGTCTGACTATACTTGAGACTTTTACCACTTTGATGTCTGATACTATCTGTTGATCATCATGGTCGTATATATTTTTTTCATCCATTTTCATAAAATCAGTCTGATTACGTTCGGATATTGAAGTTGATTCATAATGCGGTGTTTGATCTCGTAATTTTTTTTAAACTCAAACATAGTTAGTCTGACTGCACACGATTTGTACTACTTGAAACGCAAAAGCGATCCGTTCTCGTCTGATTATGTGTACCTATTTTTTTTTGATTGACTTTAATCTGATTGGTCTTACTACTTTTGACTGTTTCTACTTAAATGTCCGATTTTATCCATCATCTGTCTGCCTTATGTAACAGCACATTTTTTTTTTCATTTCAATCAAATTAGTCTAATTACTAAAGACTTTCTTTACTTTGATGTCTTGTACTAAGTAAGTATCTGTTGAGAACATCATGGATATTTTTTTTTTTCATCAATTTCAGTAAAATCGGTCTGATTGCGTTCGGATGTTACTACTGTTACTGAAGTTGCTGATGTAATGCGGTGTTTGATCTCGCAACTTTTTTTACATTCAAAGTCTGACTACACACGATTTTTACTACTGAAATCGCAAAAGCCATTCGTTGTCTAATGTTTATTTATTTTTTTTTTTTTCATTGACTTGAATCTTATTGGTCTTACTACTTTTGACTGTTTCTACTGAAACGCCCGATTCTGACTCCCTTATGTAGGAGCACATTTTTTTTTTTTCATTTCAATCAAATTGGCCTGACCACATACGGCTGCTGCTACTTGAAGGTCCGATACTATCTGTTGACCAGTTTTTTTTTCCAATAAGTACCTCAAACAGAATCTTTCCGACCGCGGCCGACTGTTTCTACCAAATTTTTGTCCGATGATCGTACTTTTTTTTCACCAACTTGGATCAGTCTGACCACATGAAACTGTTACTACTGAAATATATGCAAACAATGTTTATGCATTTTCACGATTAATCATCAAATCCTCCTCCACTTCCTCCACCACAGAGCGATGCGCAACCGCGGCGTCGAGATCTTCACGCTCAACTCGACCTCCGACCCGGAGACCGGCCACCTCGACTACCGCTCGCTCCTGCGCAACAGCGGCCTGACTCGTCGCGACCACCAGGAAACCCTGCTGTCGGTCCACCGTCTCCTGCGCACCGATCCCTCGAACGTCGACAACCTCAGCGCCGTCCACCTCCTGCGCGGCGCCTTTCTCGTCGCCCAGCAGCTGTCCCGGGGCTTTCCGGCCGGGCGCGCCCTCGAGTCCGCCTGCAGCGACGTCTATCTCAGGTCTCGCTCTTCGATGGGCCACCGCGGGACCAAGCAGCGGCTCCTCGGCACGATCGACGAGGCGATTCGGGGCCACGAGGCCGCGGGGCTCGACGCCGAGGACTGCTGGATCGACCTGGGCGCGGCGACCTGCGGGCTGAGGGACTTGGCGGACAACGCGAGGCTCGCCCAGCTCAGGCAGCAGGGCGTCCTGCTCGACTGGTGCGTGCGGGGCTACGTCTGGGCGATGAAGGACACGGGCTTCGTCAACGAGCTGTTCGCCAGTGGCGACGGGTTCCCGAGGATCGACGTGCTCGAGCTGCTGCCGTACGTGCTGCTCGGCTACTACGAGCACTCGAGCCTACGGGACGTGGGGATGCGCGAGCGCTGGGTGGCGGGGACGTTGGGAGGTGAGCCCGGGCTCGTGGCTCTGCTGAAGAGGAGCGGGACGCTGGCGCGGGCGGTCGCGTCGTTCGATCTGGTCGACTGCGACGCGGAGCTGCCCTGGGACAGGAGGGCGTTCGAGAACGCCAACACTCTGGCTCTGCTGCTCTACTACGAGGCCCTGGTCGTGGACGCCGAGAGGATGGGCGGCGGATGGAAGATCGGAAGCGGGGACAGGGTCGTCAGCGTGGCGCAGTTTTCGGAGGCCTGTCGGGAAGGTGAGTTGTTGTTGTTGTTGTTGTTGTTGTTGTTGTTGTTGTTGTTGTTGCAGGTCGGAACATTTTTATGCTTTGCGATGGCTCAATCGTTCATTTCATTCGACGTCCATGGCTTATTCTGCTCGAAGGACAAAACAATCAAGATACTAAAATCTCTTCACATTCCAGGCAAAATGGCGATAAACCTGAAAGACCAGCCCCTGATAACCGACTACGTGACGATCGTCCTGCAGACCAAGAAGTACCTGGACAACGTTCTGCGCAAGAACGTGATAATAATCGACAACTCGCGCTACGTCCAGCTGAGGCAGCGGATCAAGTGGTTCCGCCGGTTCTGCGAGGTCGGCAGGACGACCCTGCTGAACAAGACCAACGGCTCCGGTGACGTCCTCGGCAGCCTGGACGAGGTGGCCCTGGTGTTGCGGGTGCACTACAAGTGGCTCAAAAAATTCATCAAATTCTTCGACGAGAGCTGCGACGTCTTCGAAATGGACGACGGCCTCGAGAGGAACTGCAGCGCCCTCAAGAGCACCATGAGCCAGATCGACAGCAGCATCACCTCGGCCTACGATCCCTTCGTCAAGATCGGCAAGGTCTACCGGAAACACATCGACTCGGCGCTCCCCTGCTCCACGGACGTCGAACTTACGGTCTGCGAGGAGCTCCAGAGCCTATCCGGCGCCTTCTCGCCCACCAGGAACCGATACGTCTCCGCCGATCTGATTAACGAGCCGAGATTCGCGACTTACCTCAGCGAGGAGATCCTGAACAATCGCGCCCGAATGATCTCGCTCTGGCACGCCATCTACGCCAACGACCCCGTCGACGAGGACGCCCTCGACACCTTGGACGACATCGACAAGATCTGCCAAAAACTGCTGAACATCGTGGAAGCCGAGGAGAAAGAATCAAGAATGCCCTGGGCCAGAGAGCTCGCCAAACTCACCGGCAGGATTCAGCTGTGGCCGCTCCACGAGCACCTGTTCGCCGTCTTCGTCGACATGCTGCGGCGCAGGCTGTGCGAGGGCTCGTCACCCCTGCCACCTACCCACCTGTCCGCGCAGCACTGGACCCTACCCAACATCCCGGTCGAGCTGCTCGGCGTGCTGAGCGCCATCTCTGCGAGGCAGAACGGCGGCCCGGGTAATAGAGACCGTCTGCTGCTCGCGCTCTTCCTCTGCTCGTCCAAGTTCGCAGACGACTCCTACGCGCTCAGGGGCTTTAGGCAGGTGTCGCGCTGGAACCTGGAAACCCGGGACCCCGGGACCCCGGAGCCGTCCGACCGAGCGAACACTGCCAGTGGCCCCGTGCTCCTGAGCCTCGTCTCCGAGCTGCTGCTGAGCGCCGGCCGCGAAAAGTCCAGCCTCGCGACGGGCGTTACTCTGGGCAGCTACTCGGCCCGCTTGCAACAGCTCCGGACGCTGAACGATCTGCTCTGGAAAAACAGTGCGGCCCTGAGCTCCCCGGAGTTCGATCGGCCGTCCAACGACCTGCGCGCCCTGACCGCGTCGCTGAGGACCTTCCTGACCGCCTGCGAGAGGGTCGAGGCCGACGAGCGCGTTAAGAACGCCCTGGGCAGCGACCGGCTGACCGCAAGCGCGCGCTCCGTCGTCGCCAGCGAGTACCTGAACCCCCTGAACGAGCTCCGCGAGCTCTCGGGGATCCTCGAGTCGGAGCCGAGCCTCGCCAACCGGGGCCGGGCCTGGGCGCTGCTCGGCTACCTGCGGGCCTTCGTCTTCGGCAACGTCAGCTACATCGACCCCGTGTACAAGGTGTCGGTGAAACTGCGCTACCTCGAGCAGGACATCCTCGACTCGGAGCGCACGGTCTACGTCGCCGGACTGTACTCGAGGATCCTCGGGCTGACGGACGAGCGGGTGCTGCACCCGAGGCACGCGGCCATCGAGAGCGGTCTGAAGGAACTACTCGGGCGGAGGGACGAGCTGCGGAGCTTGAAGGCCGTGAGGCCGGCCAACGCCGAGTTCGTCGCCCTGGCCAGGGAGCTCGGGAACTTCAGGACGGCCCTCGGCTCGTGCGCCAGCGTCGGGAAACACCTGCGACGGCTCGTCGACGCCATCTCGGCCCTCGGCCGGGGGGAGAAGGCGGTGCTCGAGAGCGCCAAGTCGGCCGGGCGCGAGGCCGAGATCTGGCTCGAGTCGCTGCGCAGCTTCATGGGCCAGCTCGAGGCGAGGTTCCTGCCCGGCTATCCGGACATCGTCTTGCCCATCCTCGCCGGGCTCGCCCAGGCGCGCCACGGCGTCCGCTTGCTCGTCGACGAGAGCTGCCGGCTCGTGGCCGTCGCCGAGACGGGGAACGCCGAACAGCTGGAAAACCTGCTGCGCGACCTGGTGCGCTTCCCGAGCCTGGGGCCGGGGCAGGAGAGCCTCCTGCGTTTGGCCAACTCGTGCTGCTCGCGCGAGAGCCGTGAACTGCTGGGCGCTTGCGTAAAGTCCGACGGTGCGCTCACGGTTCTGCAGGAGCAGTTCCGGCTGACCATGGCCGGTCTCTACGAGTTCCACAACTACGTAGCCCTCAGGGGCGGTCTGACCAAGGATCTGTGGATCGAGCTGAACGGCCTCCTGCAGCAGGTGCTGCTCATCTGGAGGCAGCAGCAGAGGGAGCTCGAGAGGCGCGAGGCGGAGAAGGACAGTCTGTACAGGAGCAGAGCTAAAGTGCACGAGGACCTGAGCGAGGAGGAGGAGATCGCGAGGGAGTTGAGACGGCTGTTTCCCACGCGACGCGAGGAGGACTTTGCGGACGTCGACGCGGCCGTGGCACCGAGTCTGGAGAAGAAGGCGGAGGTCGGGGAAGCGGAGGAGTTTGGCTCGCTCATCACGGAGCGCGACGTCCAGGAGGTACTTGTGCTTTGAAATTTTTGCTCGACATTTTAGTTCGACTTAAGTCTGGAGGAAAATAGTTTTAACAATATCAAATGCTGTTCTTGAAAAATTGTCACAAGTAGCAAGTGAAAAAATGGGTTTGGTGATAATTTTTCATAGCACCCGCGCTCTGTGCACACTCAACTTTTTGACGATAATGTCGAGGAACATCATGAATTGCGTGTGATGCCACACCGAAGAAAAAATTTAAAAGCACGATCTGAGAAAACAATCTAAAACGATCAACACACCTCGATCGGGAAAGGCGATTAACCGTGCACGTTTCTTCCCTCAGGTACAGTCGATCCACTCCAACATCGTCAAATCCTTCACTGCGTCCGAGTGGCTCAGCAAGTCGGCCAACTCGACCCAGCCAGACTTCATCGAGCCGCTGCTCCAGCGCTACAGCGCCTTCGGCCTTTTGCTGGACAACTACGCCCCGGTCCTCGGCAACGAGCTGACCTCCCAGCTCCATCCCAGCATCAACGTCTTCGCCCAGCTGGTCTTCCGCCTCGGTAAGGGCGAGGCCCTGAGCACGGAGAGCTGGCTGAGCACCGCCAAAAGAAGCAGCGGACCCTACGACTACTACCGCGACAGCAACGTCGAGCAGGTCCGCCAGTGCGCCCCGCTCCTGGACCAGATCTCGAGCCGCGTCTCGGAACTGCTGAGCGAGTGGCCCGAGCACCCGACCCTCATCTCCATCACCGTCATACTGCGCAGGATCAGCTCGTTCCCCGTGACCTCGGCCCTGTCGCGCTTCCTCACGGGCCTCGAGCTCCTGCTCGTCAAGATGCGCGAGTGGGAGGAAACGGCCCACAGCGGGGTCTCCCTGCAGGAGCTCAGCCTCGGCCTCACCCAGCAGATCATCGCTTGGCGGCAGCTCGAGCTCGCCTGCTGGAAGGACTGCCTGACCACGGCTCGGTCGCGGCTCGCCGCCCGCGCGGCCAAGTGGTGGTTCTTCCTGTACGATCTCTTCGAGAGCTTCGCCGCGAAGGAGGAGACGAAAGGTGCGCCGTCAAAACTACTCCACTGAATTTTATTTCAAACAAACTTCAACGAACGCTATCTTGTAATTGCAGACGAGGACATTGTAACGGCGAAGAAGCTGCTCGAGTCTCTGGAGAAGTTCATGAGCGAGTCGTCCCTCGTGGAGTTTGAGCCGCGGGTGCAGCTGCTGCTGACCTTCCACTGCCACGCGTACTACCTGGAGCCAAGCGTCGCGCGGGACGAGCTCCTCGCCATCTCGTGGAACGTTTTCAAGTACTACAGCCAGTTCCTGCCACTCGTCAACGACCAGATGGGCTCAATCAGATCGCCCATCGAGAAGAAGCTCAAGGACTTTGTCAAGATCGCCCGCTGGAACGACATCAACTACTGGGCGGTCAAGGAGACGGTCGAGAAGACCCACCGCACGCTCCACAAGTTCATCAGGGAGTACGAGAACGGCCTGCAGGTGCCCGTCGCGCCCTTCCTGGTCGTCAAGCCGAGCTACAAGAGTACCCAGGTGAGTCGCGCGATCGCGAAACCGACAGCGCGCTCCATCATCCGTCCCCACGATGCTTCAACAGTACGATTTTTCAGGGCATCTGGGACCGTCGGAGCACCGAGCACAGGGCAGCCGTCCATCCGAACGACTTCATCAGCCCTCTGCCGGCGAGCGAACCCGACAACGTTGCCCCCACCGACAGGAGCGACGTCGTCGCGCGAGCCGACGGCCACTACTTCGCGCGAGCCAAAAAACTCTGCCGGGAGATCGTCTCGGGCTCCAAGTACCCGGTCCTGCGCTCCAGCCTCGAGGAGTTCATCGAGGAGTTCGTCGAGTACAGCGAGCGGCTGCGCAGCGAGGAGATCAACCGCACGCTGCCCAAGCCCAAGCAGAAGTCCCAGGCCAAGGCGATCCTGACGCGCAAGCGCACCGCACTGGCCGACTACTTCAAGACCCTGACGAACTACGGCGTGTCCCAGCGCGTGGGCAGTCTCGCGTGGAAGAACAAGGTCGAGGACGTGCTGGACTTTCAGATCGCGCCCGTTGAAGTTGCGGCAGCTCTGGGCTCGGCGAGCCTGGGGGCTGTCGATAAAAGGATGCTCGAGCAGTGGGACGGCTGTGAGAGGTAATTTGGAAACTCTACGTATCTTAAATTTTCCTTTGATCTGCTAAACCGACGCGATTCCCGTTCAATTTACAGATACTACTACAGCGCGCTGATTAAACTGAACGGCCTGAACCGCACGCTACTCACGTCGAAGACCGATCTTGGTGTTCAGAACATCGAATCGTGCCGGGGTTTCTCGACCCACCTCATGCTGATGGCCAACAACCAGAAGAAAATTCTCGCCGACGTCCTGAAGTACTTTGCAGGCCTGCGGTCGCACGTCTCCAACATGTCGAACGTCCAAGCTGAAGACTTTATCGTTACAAAGCAGAACGATCTCTGGACGAGCGTCGACGACTTGAAAGAGCTGCTGGTGACCGCGCAGACTTGTCTCGAACAGTTTCTGATCTATCTGCAAGCCTGTCCGGCGGAGATGCAGTCTGAGAGCGAGGACGACAGCTACAGCCTGGCCAGCAGTGATATGCCGATCGTCAACTGCAGGAGAGGCGATGCGGACTGGAACAGGGCCAACGAGCAGATAAAGCGCTGCCTAGCCGCGGTGGCGGATGTTTCGAAAAGGTTTAGCGATACGTTCCCCGACTCGTACGCCATTCACGGGGAAAGCTACGAAAACGAATCTCGAGTCGCGATCATCACGTCGAGGCACTATGACTTTTTGAAGACGAGTTTTGAGTCGTTGAAAACAGTCAGGGACACGATCAATGACTTTGCGGCTGCGTTCAAGGCCTCCTCGGAAGAAGAGAGGCACCCGCTGCTGGACAATATCGTGTTCCTGGAAACTAGTATCGCTGACAAGTTGAGGGAGTTTGACGAGATAAGCGCTTTCCTCGAACAGCGATCGGTAACCGACGTTCCTAGTCACGAAGATGATGCGCTTGCGGAGTACGAAAAGGAAGTAGAGAAGTTGGTGAGCAACGTTTTGATCGTCATTCAGAACAAGTACAAGGAGAAACTGGTGGAAAAACAAGTCAATACGAAGCGTAATGAAAGCGGAGATGAGGAAGAGGAGGACGTGCCGAATAAGTTGCGGGAGAGGCTGGTCGAGTCCCTCGCGGCGGACGTGAAGTCGCTAAAAGTGAGGGAAGTCTACCTGAACCTGAACAACCTGTTGAGGGCCGTTTGCAGCGCTGACTCAGCGACTGCCTTAAGCTACAGCAGGCTCTTGAAAAAGTGCTTGCCGCTGCTGCAGCAGTACCTTCTGCTTGCCCAGTACTACCTGGGCGAGCAAGTGGCCTCCCTGCGAATCACCTGCAAGATCCTGCACAAGCAGCTGAACGTGTTCCTCGATCTGGCGGCCAACGGCTTCTGCGTGCCAAAAGACCTTGACCTCGAGGAGGGTGAGGACGGAGAGCAGAGCGAGCAGAAGGGCGGCATGGGTCTGGGAGACGGTGAGGGCGAGAAGGACGTGTCGGAGACGATCGAAACCGAAGATCAACTGGAGGACGCCAAGCCGGCCGGCCAGGAGAAGGACAAGCCGGAGGACAAAGAGGTCCCCGAGGAGGAGAAGGGGATCGAGATGTCCGAAGACTTCGAGGGCCAGCTGCAGGACGTCGAGAAGAATGAGGACGACGATGAGGGTGAGAAGGACGAGGAGGACGAGGACATGGACAAGCAGATGGGCGAGACCGAGGACGGGGCCGACAAGCTGGACGAGCAGATCTGGGGCGATGACGAGGAAGAGCCGCAGAGCGAGGAGACCAATAAGAACGAGGATGGGGTCGGGGACGGCGAGAAAACGGGCGAGAAAGAGTTCGGGGCCAAGGACGAGCGCGGTCAGAACGAGGATTCCGAAGACAGGAACGAAGAGGACGAGGCCGAGGGGGAGCAGCCGAAAGAGATCAACGAGATGGAGGAGCCTCAGTATGACGACGACCAGGTGAACCCCTACCACGGCAAGCACCAGCCGGAACCCGAGCCTGAGCCTCTCGACCTTCCGGAGGACGCGAACATGAACGATGACGAGGACGGGAAGGACGAGGAACAGCCGAACGAGGAGAACCCGTTCGACATTGACAAGATGAAAGAGGCCATGCCGCCGCCCGAGGAAGAGGCGAAGGAGACCGAGAACCTCGACGAGGAGGCGAAGGACGAGCCGGAAAGCAAGAAAGATGACTCGAGCGACGACGAGGGGGATGCCGAGAAGCCCGGCCAACCGGCGAACGGAGACGATGCTGCGAAGGAGGAGGAGGAAAAAAAGCTTGACGAAGAAACAGAGAAGCAGGGACCAGAGGCAGCCAAAGAAACTCAGGGTGAGGACGAGGAGGTGAAGAAAGAGGAGGAGGAAAAAGAGCCGGAAAACCAGGCCGCGCCGAGCATGGACGAGTCGGCCATGGAGACGGACGCCGCGAAGCAGGTCGACCAGAGGGAGGGCGGCTCCCGCGACCAGGTCCCCAGCCAAGCCGAGACTAAGCTGGAGGAGCCCGACGACGAGTCCAAGGCTGAGAATTGGCAGGAGGAGCGGGAGGACAAGGGCACGGGACAGTCGCGAGCCGAGCAGCACGACGCCGGGCATTCGGGAGCCTCCGAGGAGAAGAGCGACCCGACCGCCAACCGGGATGTGGAAATGGAACGGGTAAAGTAGAAATGTTTGGTCCAAGGATTAGTGGCTTTGGGAAATGTGTAACTTGGTGCGTCTTACCTTTGCAGAACAAAAAGCGCAAGCAGCCGGGCCAGAGTGACGAGGACCACAAGCTCGCCGAGAAGATAGAGCCCGACAGGAAGAAGGTCAAGACGATGATATACTCGCAGGATGAGACCGGGGCTGACGAGGAGAACAAAGAGGAGGAAGGCGCAGAGCTGGAGGAAAAGGGCGACCCGGAGCTCTGCCAGCACGTCAAGGAGAAGGAGAAGTTCGATCACTACGCCGTGGACGCCGCCACCGAGGAGCAGTCCAAGGAACAGGCCTCGAACGCGGAGAAAGAGGAGACCCCCAAGGACGAGGAGGAGCAACCGGGCGACGTGGACATGCACGAGGACGAGGAGGAGGCTGTGGGCGACGAGGCTGCCGTCAAACAGCAGAAGTCGGAGAACTTGGAGGAGGAGAAATCCAGGGATAAGAAGGACTCGAAGGAGAGAGGTGAGTGAAGAAGTGAGTTGGTGTTGTTGTTCATCGATATTAATGGTCGTTGGAAACGTGCGCAGGTCGCGCGGAGAACGATCAGCTCGAGAACGCCACCACGGTCGAGGGCGAGGACGTCAAGACCGCGAACGTGGCCCGCGGGGGCGACGCCGTTTTCGTGACGAATCTGGCCGAGCTCCAAGTCGAGCTGCTTTCGACCAGGCAGATAGAGCAGCGCCGCATGGAGGTCGAGAGGATGCTCGGCCTGTGGCAGCAGGTGCCTACGACCGAGGAAGCGATCGAGGCTTGGAACACTCTGAGCGCGGTGACGGACGCGGCGGCGCGCGACCTGTCGGAGAAGCTGCGCCTGGTACTCGAGCCGACCCAGGCGTCGAGGCTGAAGGGCGACTACCGAACGGGGCGCAGGATCAATATGCGCAAGATCATCCCGTACATTGCGAGCCAGTTCAGAAAGGACAAGATCTGGCTGCGCAGGACCAAGCCCTCCAAGCGGGACTACCAGATCGTCCTGGCGATCGACGATTCGAGCAGCATGGCTGACAATCATTCCAAGGAGCTGGCCTTTGAGTCGCTGTCGCTGATAAGCAAGGCCATGGGTTATCTGGAGGCTGGGCAGCTGGGGGTGCTCAGTTTCGGGGAGAAGACTAGCGTGTTGCACCCGCTGGGGGAGACCTTTAGCGAGCACAGTGGCTCACGGTGAGCACATTTTGCAGTGTTATGTTGATGTAGTTACGGCAGTGGTACGATGTTTTCATTCTGAATCCTATAGGTTGATGCAAGAAATGAGGTTTGAGCAGAAGCGAACAATGGTTCACCAGATGGTGGACTTCACTGTGGACATGTTCCAGAGCTTAAATAGCTCGTCAGAAAGTGCCAAACTGCTGATTATCCTGTCGGACGGAAGGGGTGTCGACTCCGAAGGCATGCAGAAGGTCAATCGTGCCGTCCGCAGAGCCCTTTTGGCTGATATTTTCTTAGTTTTCATCATAGTCGATAATCCACTGAGCAAGGTGAGCTTTCTATTCTAAAGTTGAAAAAAAATTTCATATAATAATACTTGGGTATATATTTTTCAGAATTCCATATTAGATATTAAGAGGCCGATCTTCCAGGATGGCAAAGTAGCTGGCATGAGTTTGTACATGGACGATTTTCCATTCCCATTTTATATGATTCTCCGAGACATTAATACACTACCCGGTGTTTTGAGTGACGCTCTCAGGCAATGGTTTGAAGTAGTAGGAAAAATCGACTCTTAAGTAGTACTTGTGTTTAGGTATTTTTTTCAATTCCATTTGCTTGTAATGAATTTGTGTGTGTGTTATTGTGATGTAAATACTGCATACTACTCGTGAATATACATAAATATTTTTCATACATCTTTTTGTTATTTAATTTCCTTTCTTATTTGCACTACAGTCCTGTGTCCTCTGCAAAGCACTTGTTGTTTTGGATTTGTTTTTTTCACACCAAAATAAGTTATTTTTTAAATAGCACCGGTGTGATCACGTGATATGTTCGACCTAACTTTACCCTTAAACTGCATTGTGGCGTAGCGGTGTCCATGCGTACCCCCTGCCATTAAATAAAACCAACCAACCTTTACCCTTAAAAAAACCAAACACCGCAATAGCAGACCATGTTTTGATTTTGATTGCTATAGCTTATAAGCTATTATTATATATAGGAAAAGTGAAATATTGAAAAAAACAGTGAAATATTCGATATAACGCCAGAAAATAACAAGATCGGTTGTGCAGAGAAACGAAATGAATATGACCGTTAAAACGCTGAGAAGCCTGTCTGTTTTGATCGGAAACGCACTGCAACCGAGCACGCGAGGTTATGCCGTGCAGAGGAGCATCCCAGTTAAGTGGGTAAGGCCGACGCCTCCGTCGTGCTACAGCAAAAAAAAAAGCGGCGACGGCGGACTGGACTTGGACATTAAGCCTGAGGACGTCATCGACAGTTTCAAGGGCGTGAAGGAGCTCGAAGAGTAAGTTTCAACTTGGCCCCTCTTGGCTATGTGTTTTTGCGCTGCTCCAGACTGTGTCGATTTAATAGAGTTGATGACAATCCATTTTTTCATTTCTTTGCTCTGCTCATTGTTTGAGAATCATAAGCAAGTTGCGCTTCGATAAGTACTTGATTCTTGAAACATGCACAACAATCAGAACATAACACTTCTGTTGATTCAACGTTAATTGTAGCCACATTTGTCCTAGAGCAGCAAAAGCATCAGTTTTGTATGATGAAATCAATAACCCACGAATACTTTTCAGTGCCAATGAAATCGTCAAAAAATTGGTTTCGGTTGAATTTAATGGTGGAAAGTTTATTCAGAAACTCGAATATGAAGAAGCCAAAAGTATGGTTAAGAGACATACTCAAGATAATGGCTCTGCAGAAGTCTTAGGTAAGTAACCCACTGCTTCAATTTCACGTTTACATTGCAAACATAAGAGTTTGATTCCATTAAGTGTACTGCCTTAATTTATTTAGCTTCCTACTTGACCGTTAAGATTTTACGGCTGCAAAAGTACTTGGAAGAAAGACCATATGACAAAAGATCAAAAAATGTTTGTAAAGAACTGATTGAACAGAGACAAAAAATGTTGAAAAACCTACGCCAACGAGACTACAGGTGCTTCGAGTACGTTCTAAAACGTATGAACCTTACTTTCCATCCTGGTATACGTCCTGAGTAAGTAACAAAGAATTATTATACGAAAAGTCACTGGTGATCTTTTATACTGTTGATTCGTTTTATTATTACATTCACCTTGCATTTTACAGACATTACAATGAACCCTATAGAAAATGGGGCACAAGGACGTTACTCCAAAAGCATTGCGACAACATTGTACAGAAAAAATTAGATGACTATAAAAAAAGCCTGGAAGCAAAACAGAAAGACTTTTTCAAAGAAAAAGCCGAGAAGCTCGAGTTTATCAGAAACGAAGAGATAGCTTGTGGGGTCGAGCCTTCCATTACCGAAGAAGAGATTGAAGCCGCCAAACAGAAGGCGGTGTCATTTGCATAAATAAAGGAAAAAAAAACTGTACATATCGTTAATTACACACCGATCACAGGAGCAAAAAACAGTCGAGTCTTGTTTCTATCCAGCCTTCCGTAAGCAAACAGGCTCCTAACAATCGAAAGTGTCCATCAACGTCAATAAAAATAGTTTTCTCATAACAGAGCAGAACTGGTTTTCCATTGCACCGCTCCTACGACGGTATACTCATAGGCCTCACTGAAAAGTTCCTGTCCGGCAGGTGCAGACGGCCTTTTTTTCCTCCACTTCCGACGTCCCTCCTACCCAACACATGAAAGACTGTCGCTTCGGATTAGAGCAGAGCAAACACGTCAATCAGCGCCGATTTTCCCTTTTATCGTTTACGAGAGGAAATCGGGCGCCGCTTCTCTCGAGAAATTACGAGCCATTAAAAACAACGCTCTGATGTTCTCTTGTGCGTAGTATGGACATGGTCGCTCAAATCGGGATCGTTATTGCCCGTATATTATCAAACTATTTCGTACGCTCGCATCTGTACACGTTCGTCTTTCACCCTTATACCTCTTTTTTTTGTTTTCCAACAATCACCAGGAGCAGTTTCGCGCGTCTGCCTATACCACTGCGTACCGCGCGTACCCTATACGTCGCTCAAACGTAAGCTCCTTCCCGAGAAACGGCCGGCGGTAAGTATCGGCTTTCGGGCAATAAAAACGCGCGAGTGAACGTACGCGCGAGAAGCCGCAAAAGAGAGGATATATAAGGAAGCTACGCGACGCGCGTGTGTCGCACATATGCGTTGGGCATAGAGTCTCGCGCGCGTGCCGGAGATCGTCACGGTCTTGAAGTGAAATCGCGCGACGAGTTGAGTGTGAAGTGGTGATGGTTGCCGATTTTTAGTTATCGCTACAAAAGTACCGTACACGCGATGCTGATGCGGCCGAAGGTATAATATAGAGTATTGAATTCGATTGCGCCGAGGAATTTTTCAACTCATTCAGGGTTGAATTTCTTTTCGCGGAAGAGAGGCGAAAGTTCGCGAGATTTATTACGAATGTCAAATCTTAAAATAAAATGACCGAGCTGAATAATGAAATTTTGGGCGCTAATGAAACAAAATTAAAAAACTAGAATCCAAAAACACAAGGGCATTAAATGTACAAAAAGAAAGCCCCGGCCCCAAATAGCTGACTTATATATTTTTCCGTAATGACCGAACAAAGCCTCTTGCATACTCGTTCCGCGGAAAAATCGATATGCAATCCAACGCACGCACGAAAGCAGTTTTCGCTTTCCGCGTACGCCGAGATAATTACGGGGCTCTTCGTGCAAGTACATACTGCGATACGCGCTCACTTGGAAATTACCAACTGATCTGCATACGTGCACCCAAAATGTCGTCGCAGAGTTCTCGTAACGATCGCGCACTTATTCGTGTAACGATTTCATAACCGATGATCGATTCTCTGATACAATGGAAAAAAAGGAACCTTTTCTTACTAGTACATATATATACTTTGAATACAAAAGATGAGTAAGTACACAATGCACTTTGAATATTACTTTCAGCTCCTCGTGTTCTACTCCATCTTCACCGGCATCGTCCGAGCCGCACCTCAGTAAGCATCAGAGGAAGCGCGTTAAGCTTGAAAAACGTTGGAAATGTAAAATATAAGCGTTCCAGAAGCGCAAGCAACGCGCATGGTGATTTTTCACAGCTAAGAGCAGCGGAGACGTGTACAACTTATGTCTCAAAAACGTTTCAAAATCGTGCATTTCTAACGTTTTCAAAACGTTATGCGTGCCACACATGGCTTCTCCAAAAAAAAACCCATATATAAATCTGTTTGTATGTATGTATGTATAAGACATGCGGCACTTAAAAACCAATATCCCAAAATACAGATACAGACTAAAGTCGCCAAAAGTCAACAACAACGCACTGCTCCTCCGCGACCGGTGCAGATTGCGACCTCTCGACCGGAGTAATTCCCTCTTCATCTGCGTCCCAGACTCCAGACCAGCACCACCACCGCTACCGCGAAGCAGTTACGATCAACCGTTTCGCCGGCGCTTGAAGCCGGTCGCGCACCGAGTCAGCCGAGTGAAGCCGATCCACGAAGATTATGCCCGGCGGCATCAGGAGACTACGAGAACGAGCAGCAGTACCGAGAAGCCGCCGTCGTCGCCTCATCTGCTGCTGCAGCCCAGCTCTTACGCCTCGGCAAGGCAGGAGATACCCAATCGAGATGCCGAGTACACGGTACAACTTATATTATTATACACGCGACGATAGTATGGACTTTTTCGATTGTATTGGCGCTAACGACGCGTGGATTTGTTATTCTTTCTTCTGCGGCTCCGATCGGTATGAGTACGTGTATAGGATGTACAGTGGGCGTTGGATGATATGATCGGTCGGGCGCTCTATAGAGTCGTAGAGGGAAAGCGGTTTTATCGTCCGCGGGGATGGGATACTATTTTTTATTCCGGTCGCTTCGTCCGGGTCGATCGGATATGTTGAATATATTCTGTATGGAAAAAGAAATCGTAAGATCGCGAAGAAAACTCGTTCGTGACTCCTGTATCTGCTCAATAGTGTACTTACATAACGATCGATGGAAGGACGTTGATGAACAATCATTTCTCGGTGCCTTGAGAAAATCGTGGCTTTGCCATTGTAACACGCTGTCGCAGCAGCGTTGACAACTCACTCGCGTCTGTCTGTAAAATTTTTTTTTTTTTACCCCGAAAACATTCAGAAAATTATTGGTGTCATTTGCGACAAAATTGCAGACGTACCCAAAGTACTCGTACAACTACGGGGTCCTGGACAGCAGCACGGGCGACACTAAATCAGCCTGGGAGGAGCGTGACGGCGACAGCGTCCGGGGCGAGTACAGTCTCCTCGGGCCGGACGGCAGCGTTCGCACCGTTAGCTATACGGCCGACGATGCTAATGGCTTCAAAGCCGTCATAACGAAGAAAAGGTCCTCCCTCGAGTCCGAGGTCCTGTCGAGGATGGCCGACGAATCAGCTGTTGTGCCGGTTTTGCTGGGTAGGTCGGCGGCCGCGAGGCTCCGGGATGAGTCGAGGTATTCGCAGCATCGGTACGATTAGTGATGGGTATAAGTATGGGTAAATATGGGTATTGTAGGATGGGTACAATAGGTAAGGACGTTGACGCCGAGAAAGGTGAAATATGTATGTGTGTGGACTGCGAGAGGTGAAAGTTTTACAAGGTTTTACGATGAGATGTTTTGGTGTATATACTAGTGCGTGTCTCGGGATTCATGGCAAAGTTTGAAAAGTTTTCAAACATAGTGTGTAGAAGACTCCAAGTTCAATTCGTAAAATGTGCGTACACCTGATGAGAATTTTTTTTTTTTTTTTTTTTAGTACAGGGATCTGAATTTTTTTATAAATTGTTCGGATGTACCATTTTTATTCAATTGTAATTTTTTTCCTTTTATACATTCCCAGAGACTTCGTAACAATACTTATAAAATAAACCGTCTCTTATATTTTACAAACTAAGTATTCTGTACAATTACTTCTAAATCTCACAATCGAGCCATTCAGTTTTTGACCTCGTCACTGAAGGCCAGGGCCGACACGACTTTTTGATGGCCAATGTACTCCCTTTTGACCTCGGCAGACTCAATGTCCCACAGTCTCACGATGCTGTCGGTCGAAGCTGTGAAAATGTACTGGGAGTCCGCGCTGAAGGCCGCGTCCCAGACCCACCTCTTCTGGTTGTGGCAGAGCGTCTTGTACTCCGAAAAGTCCGAGGTCTTCCAGATCTTGGCAGTCTCGTCGGAGGCCGTCGTGACCAAGTACTGTAGATTACTGCTGAACTTGCACCTGAGCGCATACCTCTTGTGTGCTTTCAGTTTCTGACGAGGGTTGAGCTTCGTTGGCTCGTCTCCAACGCTGTTGAGGGCCCAGATGAAACAGTGGCCTTTGTTGTTGACAGCAGCCATGTACGTTCCATAACAGTTCACAGTTACGTCTTGAATGGATGCCTCTGCCTCTGGAATCAGTTGCTCGTTGTGGTCCGATCTGAGATCCCAGAGGTGAATGACTCCGCTCTGATCCCCCACTATCAGTTCTGCCTGGTTGGGATGCAGGTAGACACAGTTGACCGGAGCTGAGACTTGGAATATTCTCTGGCACTGGAAAGTACTCGACCTCAAGTCCCAAATCCTCGCGGAACAGTCTTCACCACCAGTGAACATCCACTTTCCCTCCTCCTGAAAGCCAACTCCACTGACGTTCTTGGAGATGCCCTCGTAGTTTATCACTGGATTGGGATTGCTTGAGTTTAAGTCGTACATCCGAATGTGTTGATAGCCCGCTGCTGCAACCACATGTTTGTTTGGTGTGATGGCTAGAGCATTGACTTGAGAGTCGGCGTGTTGCATGCTGCGTAGGCATATTCCCGTGTGGGCCTGCCATACTTTGACAGTGTGATCGTACCCTCCGGTTACAAGAACCACTTGATCGTTGGCTGAGTTGTCAAGCATTTTTATAAACCGATTGCTTGTCAGTGCATTGTTATCATTGGATAAATAGTTTTTTCTGACGCAGCTAGCAAAAAGACCGGAAAAATTTAATATGCGTTGTTTATTCAACGTAACCTTCCAATATAAACACTTTACTTTGTAAATTGTACAACAAACGTGTGTTAAATATTAATTTAATTATCTAATTATCTGCAGTTTCTCTATCGAAGTGACAACGAAACAAATACTGTTCGACGTCTTGGATTTGTTTTCATTTATATGAATATATATTTCTGGCATTAGATTGGGTTAGTATAACATACATATATATATACATGTGTATAAATTAGTTGTCAGTTGGTAACATCGGTACCTAAGTTACCTAACGCTTGTGAAAGCCTTTCGCCACGACAGTCACACATATAATAAACGTCACTTTGAATAAAAATTATTCATGTACTTGTTTCCACTCTGCAAGAAATTAAATTAATGTTCACGTTTTCAACTATAAAAAATCTCTGGTATGCACACTTTTCATAGCATTATGATTATTATTATTTTGAGTTATGGATAGGTATCAAGTGTTTCAATAGAAAGATATCTTTAAAAAACTCTTTATAACTCAAAATTTTACATTTCAATTACACACATTTTTGTTATTCATTGCTTTAAAATGAAACTTGATTTATTTAAATTACATAATTACAGTCCAGTTTCATTTTAATCTCCATTTTCAACCCTTCCTTATTTAAGTTATTTATTTTAAATGTACTTACCTACTATTAAACTAAAACACGTCGTATTATTTATAATTTACAAATATTAACATGGAATGAATGAAATCAAGTGGCGTACATTCGTTAAATTACGCAGTAAAATATTTAACAGAAAACTACTTATGATTTTAATTAAAATACGCGTGATGCCTTAATAAAATTGTATAAATATGTTGTAGAACGATTATAGAACAATATTAATTACAGCATTTGTTATTTAATACAAGGTAATTGTAAAAAAGTGTCAAAAAAATGATTAAAAATGAAATCATAAAAGTACAACTAATTTAATCTATCTAACAATTGAAACTATTAGGGTATTATTACAATGACTCGCTATTTTTCTCTTGTGGAAAAAGAAAAATACTGAAAATATCAGGATTGATCTAGATATTCACAAAATCAGATATTTTTCTATCTAGTCATCTACTTTTTAAGTTATATATTTTGTTCAAGTTTTTGCGAGGGCTTACAACTTAAATTTTTAATAGTTACTAGCACTCGATTCGGCTTATGTATCATTATGAAAAATTAATAATCATTTTTCAAATTGCAAAGTATTGAAATTTAATTTATTCCATATTTGACAATTGAACGTATGTATATACTTTGATTGAGCACATAAATGATTCAAAAAATTAAATTAAATAATCAATAACAAATTTTTTATCTTTTCAAATGTAAATTTCATTTGGACCCTCTATGCATTTATTTCTCATAGAAACGATTGCGATTGTGTATGATTGCAAATGGGGTGGCTGATGACCTACTGGAAAAATGGTTACGATAAAAAAGGAGTACCGTAGAGTCTCAGGCAAATTTACAAGCCCTATCTGTTCCTTGACCTTTTGTTACTGCTTTTCTTAGCACTATTGGATGGCCGGCTTTTGTTAACGTCTTTACTACTAGAGTGTTCGGTTTTCACTGGCGTCGTCACGTGGTCTAAATTGCCGTTTGATATCGGACCGTTAGACTGTACGGGAAATGAGACATTACTATCTGTACTAGTAAGTGACCCATTATTTTGGGTATATCCCGTGGACGCGCCAGATGTGTGGTTTTTGCCACTGACTTCTTTATTATTGCCCAAGGATATGGTATTCGAACTACCAAAGTTGCAGTTGTCCTCGCTGCCACTGTTTCCAATTTGGGATTCTGATTCACTGTACCGGTCCACTAAAGAAACACAGGTTTACTACTTGTTAAGAATCCAAGTGTGTGTGTGTGTGAGAAAGTGCACAGTCACACAGAGAGCAAAGGATGAGCCATCAAAATGACAAGATCGTACAAAAAAATATTTGGTAAGTTCGTGCAAGTAATGATGCATAACAAAACACTACTTTCAGAATACATAATTTTTTAGCTTGTAGTAAAAAATATACTGTACTAAAATAGAGATAAAAAAAAACAAAAGAAAAGTGTTTTCAAGAGGAAAGCAAAGATGTCAATCTACTTGCAATAGTTACCAATAATATGTGTTCAACCAAATGCTACCAAATGAACTAAATAAATACTACCACCACTAAAGTATGAAATAATTTCTAGACAGCATACAGAGGTACTGCTTGAAAATAAAAGTACGAGATACATTAAAGCACCAGCATTGGATATATTTAAAAATCAACTTAATTGTAAATTAAATTCTACACAAACATTTATTTACATATTGCACAACAAATAAGAAAGCTTAGATATGTGTATGAATAGAAAAAAAAAAAAAAAAAAATCAAACGGGCCCTAAATTTTCCAAACTAAGAAACAAGAGCAAAAAAAAAAAAAAAAAAAAAATTGAGTTAAATCAGTCAATTGGTTTACAACTACGGTAGCAGTGAATGTTGAAAGTGATTAATATCCATTTAAATCCTTACTTTTTTCCTGTGCATTTTCTACTAATCCACTTACGGCCTGAAACACACACACAGCAAATAAGTTTGCGATAAACTATTTAGAACCTTGTAATATTATTCAACGTACAGCACTAGACGTAATTGATGACTTTGAAAACAATCTTTCAGCCTCTTTGAACTTTCTGTTTCGCTTGTCCGCTTTGCTGTTTGTGTTTTTGTTACTCGCCAAGTATCTGTCCCATCCTCTTATAATGTTGCCGTAAAGCTGTGTATCCTCGAGATAGCTCCCTTCGAAGGCGTAAATTTGCCTCTCGAGATTCGCTAACGTTTCCTAAAACAACAACAATAACAAAACGTAAATTTCCAGTGAGTACTTACACGTATCCATCCCGCAGAGGTTACAGGTGCGCATAACCTCAAAATCCGTGTTTTGCTTTCGCGATTCGACAGATTCCAAAATTGTCACGCCAAACCCGTTAGACGGACGTGAAAAAGTAAACACACGGGTGTCGTATTTTTGCGTGGTGCACCGCTCGCGACGATCAAACGACCGGGTGGGCTGGTGTTTACGTTTATCCTTCGAAATCACTTACGGCGATGTCAGCTTTCTTTTTGACGAGCTCGGCGAGCTCTGCCCTCAGGTCCACCGACGTTTTCGCCGTCATGACTCGGTGACGATAGCTCAGCTACTGCAGCCACTCGAGGCGGAGTCTCGTCGTGCGGATGAAGATTTATAATTGTAAACAAACATGAGACTTTCGAGAAGTAATTACGCACTCGCAGTGTATCATCGTCGTCGTCTCTCGTTCGGCCATTGCTCGCTGGCGTCCATTTGTGTTTTTCTCTCTCTCTCATATCAGCTGCGTGCATATATCTACCACATATAGTTGTTGTTGTGATGGTTACTTCCGGTTTTTATACATCTCCGCGAGACATTTAAACGCGCGAAGAGCAACTGAGCAGCTGATCAACAACAAAAGGATTGTTTGTATCTTGGTGTGAAGGTGAACGGACGATTTTTGTTGGACGTGTGTTTTGGAAAAACTCGATAGCTTTCGCAAGGATGGGCAGTTTGCGCAGTTGCAGCGATATTTTCAAAAGGCAAAAGTTGATGAATTACATACGTCCGTTGAAGAGGTAAGTGAAAAGCATTGCATGTACACACTTTCAACTATTTATTCAAAATACGTTGTTGTTAAAATTATTTGTTTGAGCATTAAAACGTTTGAAGATTCAGAAATACTTATGTATCGTTGCATTGTACTTTGAGGGTTTAGTAATAATATTCATTAATTTTAGTACTTGCATGTGAGTAAAATTATTATTCCTATTAATTGAGCACGTATTTGAACCTAAGTAAAATTTACCTAATGTAATCTAAAAAGGGCATTTACTGATAACAGTAACGGAACTCACAACACAAAATAAGTATGCATAAAGCAGTTGTAGTCTTTGCATTTACAAAATAGACCAGATCTTTTGTTCATTTCATTTAATACTTAACTAAGTAAAGTGATGTGCCGGTTATGAGAATTAAAAGGGCAAGTTTCAAATACCGCAGTGACAAGAATAAGTTATGGCACATAGTATGTATGAATATTGGAAGACGAAATACTTTGTTCCTGGGTTTTTTAAAGTAAGTAGCTTTTGAAAGCAAGAGCTGACACAAAAAGTACAAGTACGCCAAATAAAGTCCTCAAATGTCACATATATACAGGAATAAAATACCGTAATAAATAAAGAAGAAGACGCAGGCATTGACGAAAATAAAAAATGCTCGTAGACAGGCCCTTTTGCGAGGGATCTTGTACTGGCCCGAGAACGTTGTAAATTTCCAAAATTTGGGCTCCATTATCCAATCTCAAAGCTCATCTTGGAAACGGTCAATATCTTGCAAGTGGTCGCCATAATCGGTAGCTTCACTACCCACAAAAATATCATGGTGATCTAAAATCTCATCAAAGGATAATCTGTCGTCATGATCGTCGTCTGATGAAGCAAACAGGTGATTAACCTCATCGGTTGCAATATCCCTGAAATCATTGTTGATTGACAGATTAGAATAAATATAATTGCTGTTAAACTAATACAGCAATAAAATACCACTGCATTATAATCATAGTATTAGAATGACAAGTTTATAATGAATACTTACTCGTTGCTAGGAATAAGCCAAGTCCTAACTTCAGTGGCATCCAGCTTACCATCAGAATTTGCATCGTACTCCATATCAAACTTCTCTTTTTCAACTATAAGCCACTCTTTGTCTTGTCCTTCTGCCCTATCTTTTAAGAATTCTTGGAAATCAATGACAGAGTCATTGTTCTTGTCATGTTCCCTGAGTCCCTGTTTAACAAGCAAATCGATCATTCTAGGTGTTTCTTCTGGATGAGTATAGGCTTTGAATTCCTCCTGATCTAAATATCCATCCTTGTCAAGATCAGCAACCATAAAAGTTTCCTTGTCATTCAGAAACACCTCGTCCTCTATCAATATTTCCTCTGGATCAGACGCATAGGAGTCCTGTACAATCTCCTCCCAACTCACTCTCCCATCTCTGTTCTCATCCGCATCGTCCAGTCTGTCTTTTGATTCTTCTTCGGACAGCATACTATATTTACAACAAATTAAATAAGATCATTTGCAAAAGAAAAGTAGTACCACTGTTCTAGCTGCCTACTCACTTGAAAGAGCGCAAAATCCACGCCTTAAGCTCATGCCTGTATATGAACTCATCGCCATTCAAGTCCATCTTGGTCAGGAGTATGCCCAACCTCCTTTTGGACTCTTCGACAGAGAGCTTGTCATACTCCTCAGCCTCTCTGACACTTCCTGCAAATAATTAATATCAATACTAACATAATCCCCCATCATTCCCCACAACTTCAACTCACCGAGGATGGCCTCGTGATCGAACTCGGAGTGGTGCTCCTCGTCCTCGCCGTAGTGTTTGTTGTCCTTGGGACTGAAGGCTCCATCCTCGGCGCGCTCCTTGCTGCCGGCAGCCTTGTGCTGGTGGATGTGTGCCGATGCGGCCTGGGAAGTGTGGGTCGTTACGCACAGGAGCAGCAGCAGAGGGGCGAGCATTGTTTAGGTGGAGTAGTCCGACCCGCTCGCCGAAGGGCTGCTTTTTCCCCACAATTGCTTTCAATCTTTTATTTTATTTTTTTATTTTCGTGAACACCTAATGTTATGTGCGATGGTGGAGGGACAACTGCATTGGGCGAGAGAACGACCGCACGGGTGTATATACTTATAGATACACTAAAAACCCACAAGCGTCATCGTCAGCTGTTTCTGGAGAGAGCTACGCTTGTATTTGTATACATTTTCTATACATATATGTGTGGGTGTATCTCGAGAGGGTATATTGAAAGTCGCAATTTTTTTTCATCGTGATAAAATTAAATAGTGTAAATAATGTAAAATTAAAATTGAATTTAGTGCAAATTGAAACATTTTTTTTTTTTTTTAATTTATTTATCTGCCAACATACACATAACAGTTTAAATTACAGCTTGTTGTATACATTGGCTTCTTATAATTTAAATATTAATTTATATTTTGATTAATTCATTGTATTGAGTTTTTTTTTCTCATTAACTTTTTTTTTACAATGATTTTTTTAATATATATGCGTGAAATAAATCCTTTTTTTTTTTTTGGTAAAAAAAACTAATGCTTTAATGGACTAACATTTTATTATACGCAAAAATCTGACGCTTCATATTTTTGTTGATCCAACGATTTTTGTGATCGATGGAAAAAAAATCAATGCTTCGCAAATTCATTCATTTAATTATATTCACGCGAATTGATTTCTTCCACCGTTTAATATTATTTTTGTATCATATCATTTGCAAAACAATTTTAGCTTTCTCTAAATTCATATGCTCCCAACGCAAACAATATCGCTAACGAATGGATGCGACACAACGAAAAATGTTACTATTCCTTATGTCCTCAAGAAAAATGAATATTTGGATCGTTTGTGGATTAAGTTACGTTTTCATACTTACATGACTAGCGCTATTTTCGAGAACCAGCTTGAGAAGAGCTTCGGAACAAAATGGTCTCGAAGAGACGCCGCAGTAACGGGCTAAACAAGTCTCATTAATGCACGAGCACGTTTTAAAATATAAATTTGATTTTACATCAGAAAGGATCACTTACACAACACTTATGAATATAAAACCTATATTTATAATAGATTGTGCCATTGACAAATAGATTTTTTAATTATCCATACATTTACGTTCCGTTACGTTCACTTAAATAATAAAATCACAAAGACACATTTTTCCGATTTTTAGGATTGAAAGATCCAATTCATTCAAAAATCATAATTTTAAAATTACACATGAGTAATCTCAACAAATATTCATCTGTCATGCTGTATTTTCTAGTTTCACCGAACAACAGCTTTCTGATATTAATAAACAGACTTTTTTCTTTAAACTATCATATACACTGGTAATTTGGATAACATAGTTGCTTTAACTCATTCCAAGTACTTTGTAAAAGATTTAGCATGGAAGGTACTGGCAAACGAGGGTAGCACAGAGATCTCGCCCTGCGAATCGATGGTGTGAGTTCGCTCGTGCCTCGCAAGATCCGATATTTGGGCAAAACTCTCCAAACACAGTTTGCAAATGTACGGTTTCTTATTTGTGTGAGTGATCTTGTGTACTGTTAGATTGTTGTTGTCACTAAAAGCTCGGCCACAAAATTTGCAAGTGTAAGATTTACTATTTGTGTGAATACGCTCGTGCGATGTGGGATTACATATCGTAGTGCAACGTTTCGGACACATTTTGCAGACGTTCGGTGTATGGCCCGTGTGAGTCTGCTGGTGTACCGTAAGATTGATTTTTTGGGTAAAAATTTTGAAACACTGTACTTTACATCTGTGGGGATCGTTATTTGTGTCATGGATACGTTCTTGCCTATTGTAGAGAGCGTCGATGTTCCTGCAAGTTTTACCACATACTTTGCAAAAACGAGAACTGCAGCTTTCGGCCATGTTTATGAACGATATAGCACAGTAATTGTCACCAGTTGCGATTTAATTGACTAAGTACTAGCTTCGTTGTCGTTATTGCTGATGGTTTTTATGTCAATACTTTTGTTGCAATTTGAAGATAAAAGAGGTTGTTGTTGTTCTGTTTAAAAAAGATAGTAAGCATTTTATTGAGGATTTTTTCATGTAATTAAATTATAATCTTGTAAAAAAATTATTTACTGTTGTTTGAGAAAACTATATTAAATTCGTTTATGTATTGATCACTACCAATAGAAACGATGGTTCCAATAGAAAAAAACCGTTGGAGTTTAGGTAGAAAATCCGTGGACTGAGGTAGTCAAACGAGTGTAGTGCGTCATCCGTACTATGACACTATGACAGTCTAATGTTATGACTGTATACTTTTGTAATGTAAAAAGTTTCAATCAGTTATTTGAAGAAAAAAAGTCGAAATTCTTAAGATTTATCCAGTATTTTTTATAAAATTAGTTGGATTTATTAAGTATGTGTTTTAAGTTATTATTGCTAATCTACATCCTTGAAAACTAGTTCACATACCCGTGTATTAAAAAAATTTTATGCACATTTATTTCAAATTCATAAATGTTTGATTTGTTCGTAGGTACGGATTTTTTACCTTAATAGAACTATATTTTCTGAATATATCAAGGAGATTTGTGCGAAAATTACAAGTCAAATTCATCTTCAACTATACAGCTGCCTGTCATCATCTGATAATAAAAAGCTAAAGTAGTACAGAATAGAAGTACTTTGTAAGTTAAAAAAAAATTACTCAATAAAGATTGTTATTTTTCATCCGTGTGTAATTCCTATTTATCGAAAAACACTTACAAAAAGTGAAATATTTTTTGGTTTTTATCCAATTTCCATTTTTTCAAGTTCATTCTATTCTTTGAACGATTTTAAATTAAGTCATCATTGAAAAGTTTCGAATTTACTGTTTGTGTAGGAAGTTAGGTATAATGATTTGTATATAAAAGTATTCTATGTACAAAAGTATTTCTGATATAACGTTTTATTCTTAATAAATTATAAAAAGGTGCAATTTTTTTAGTAAATTCGAGGTAGCCCTTCTTTGAGTATCAAACAATACTTAGTTCTAGGATTAAAAAATGATTTTTTTTTTTCTAATTTAAACATATTCATACCTTGTGTTTCTATATTCCGTCATGCGGTCGAATCAATGTCCAAGCACTTATCAACAAAATCTAGCAAGTTTCTTTGGATGCTGTTCTCACGCTGCTGAAGTTAAATTGACACGTAGATGAACATACACGTTGTTCATCAAATATTATTTCAGTATTTCTAACACAGTATTCTTAAAATTATTTAATAGTAAACAAATTAAAAACTGCGATCCGTGCAGTTAAATGTTTGAAACATTTTAAAAAAGTAGATACATTCTTGATGAATTATTTCTGAAAGTGCCGTATTCTTAATGATCAAAGAAATACTGCTAATGGTATGATAAATGTTTTCTGAGCTCGTAGTCGGGCAACTTTTAAGTGATAAGATTTTTTTTACAACACTAGCCTGACCATTGTATGTCACATACACTTCCTGATTAATATTGATCATAACATTTTTGGAAATCTATTATTGTAAAGACGTCTTATCGAAACTTATCTGTGTGATGCATTTTTTAGTCATTTACGCGTTCGACGTTTGAACACATTCTAAATAAAACAGCTACATGGAATTCAAAGAGGCTCTCCATCTACTACTAATAATGTTTTTAGAAGAAAAATTTATCAATTATCAATAAAAATCAATATCAACCACATTTACGTTTTTATTTTTTTTACGTTCTTAAATTAAATTCTGTATTTTCATGAATTTAGAAAAATATTTGTAAAAATTTGTTGGTAGCATTTTTTTTTTTTTTTTTTTACAAAGTCTATTTAACTTGGTTTTTTAAGTATAGTAACTTTACAATACCTTTATTCTATAACTTGTTACTTTTTAATACTACTGGAAGTCCGGCCATAATCAATCCGAAGCATAAATGAATTAAATCCCATCTTTACTTAAGTACATATCTAAAAGTATAATAAAAACAAAAAAAAAGCAAGTAAAATAATGCAAGCAGCTTGGGGATACGCTGAAAAATAATCCCGGGTATATTATGATCATGATAACAATAATAACGATCTTCACCCCTGCACGATCGGTCATATAGTAGCGCAAAGCTCATGAAAGCGATTTTTTATCTCTACATATAGTTAGTGAATACGGATACTGACAAGCATATCAGACGTAACGTACCGACAGAGACTACCGGACGTTTTTTTTTCTCATCCTTTATACTTAATAGCAGCGTGCATCGGACGTCGTTACGAATGTATTAAGAGTACATGAAAATCCTCGCGCCCTTACGTGCTGTGCATTTTTATTCGAAGAAAAGGGCGTTGAAGAAAAAAAAAATAATAATAATAAAAGGGACTGAAGGAGGGGGTCAGCTCTGACGTACAATTTCAATCGCACACCCATGCATACGAGTAACCCTTCCCTTCGCACTTCCTCTGCGTCCGCACTCACCTTCTCTTTCTTGCCGCTTTTACGTTACGTCCAATGTTGAAAATATAAAAAGGGTTCGTCGTATTGTACATGTACATACCCTCGTCGGCTGTTTGAGTTTTTCTTCACCGCACGCGCATATTGTATACTTACATGCGCAAACGCAGCGCTCCGGAAAGAAGAAATGCTTATGAAATCAGCGCGTTACGCTGTAAAGTCAGCGGAGCGTGCCTGCGTCCGTATATATATTACAGAGCTGCAGGTACCAGAGTGTGGATTATTAATTATATGAGGAGTAATGCACGACGACGCGTTAGAAGTCAGAACACAGGATGTTCGTTCTTGTACCAACATTTTCTTGTATGAGGAATTCCACAGAATATTATCGGTGTTTTATAGGCGGATAAAAGATAAATTAAAATTAGGCTCTTCTTTTGTGTGATTTTAGAATTTTTCTTATTTTTTTTTTCGGTCTATAATTTAATGAGCGATAATTATAATTGATGTTATAAATTAAAACTAGGTTTTTTTGTGTAATTTTTGAATTTTTCTCTTTTTTTTTTCGGTGTATATGTATAATTGAATGAGCGATAATTATAATTAATGTAACATAATTTTTGGACAATTTAAAAAGTATTAAAAACCTGAAAACAAACCATTCGTAAGTTGACAGACAAATTATTCTGATTTGATGTATACACATATGTGTTTTTTGAGAGGGCTTGTGGTTTGATGTATTAATTGCAAATTTTTTTTCCAATCTTATAATAATTTGATGAAATATTTATAGTAAACATGTAAAATTGTGATATTTAATTATTTATTTATCAAAATGAGTTTAAATAATAGAGTTTTTGTCACATACCTTGGTTAGAAGCAGGAAGAAAATTCCACTTTCTTGCCAAGGTGCCTATAAACATTCGATTTTAGAGATAATTTTTAAATTCACTCTTTAGATGTGCTATGTACTATGTTATACTTATTACTATATTCTGAAAAATACATCGTCCAATAAATAGGTTTATATTATCTTCAATAAAAGATAAAGTCCTATAGAACTGAATGCTTCTACATCTTTGAGGGGGCCAAGGAAGAAAAATAATAATTATTATGCGTTTATTTCTGTAAAAAGGGGAAAACTTAACGAGGAAAATCATATTGAAGAGTTTTTTTTTTAACTTAACTGTTTAACAAGTACCGAAAATTTCGAATTTAAATTTACATTATAGTTTTCCGATAGTTTTATCCATACATACAAGTAGAGTTGTGCATAAAAAGTCATAAAATTTTAAAAAGGTATTTTAGGGTCACCTACCAACTTTGAACGCCAATAATTTTTAAATAAATGTACCAGAGACCTTATCTTCTTAGAATAATTAAAATATTCAGAAAAGGTTTTTTTTTTATTTATTAAAATTATATAAAAAACCGTTGAAAAGATACCAAAGCTTTATTTCGTTATAATCACACACAGGAAGCTCGGACACATAAATCGTTTTCTACTTTTTGGTTCGATAAAATAAATCTTGTTTAAAAGATTCTTTTTTTTTGTTTTCATTCAATTTTTTCTCATTATCACGAGTAACAACAGCGAACCACCACCCACCAGCGATTCGTTGGAAGCAGTTCAAGTTCAGCTCTATATCAGTGTACATATAGTCAGTAATAAAAGTGTAGTGCACAGTAGGAAAACTCGAGCGTATAATACAAAGGAAATTTCAATTTCAAGCAGCTGCTAGTCGTTACCGAGTAGCAGGAAAGAAGTACGAGGCGGGGAGAAGAGAGCTAGGGGGCCGAGGCAGGGTAAAGAAGGCGAAGGTACGCGAGAGATTCCAGATCTCACCGGAAGGGGCAAATTAAAGCCGACGACGAGGAGACCGCCACACGCGGAGAGCGAGAGATTTGTCGCGTCACCGTTCCGCTCTGCTGATGATGCCGCGCTGTGCTGCTGCTACCGAGGCTGCTACTGTTCCGTCGGTCTTCCAGAACTATTTTACAGTGAACAAAAAAAAAAATCTCGAGGCTAGAATGCGCCTAGGCGGGATAAGATACGAAAAACAAAAAAAAAAACGAAATGAGGCGGCTGCTGTTCGTCGACGACTTGGGGTAAAAAGTTGGTGGTGTAGCCGGGTAAAAATGAGGAAGCGGAGAGAAGCGGAGTGGCTGAAAGAAAAAGCGCAACGGCTTTTATTCTGGTTTTAATTGGAAAATCGACCACTGCTTTTTTTAAGAAGCACTGGATTGGGTCGGAAAATTCTGATTGTTGATTGGGATGTTGAATGGAAAAAAAAAATATTGTTTTCCACTTCATTCGGTTCGATAGGTTGATCGTTAAAAAATATTGGTCATTTATTTTTTGTATCATACAAATAATACTTAACGAAGATAGAGCATGTAACTGTTTGAGAGTGTAAGCAAATGACGTCACGATTGTGAAAAAATAAAACTTATTTTCAAACTTACGGAAGTTAACTCGTATATTAATAGTTGAGGGAAAAAAAAGAACCATCATGAAATGTTGAAAGAGAACGCCTGTCTTCGAAATTTTTTTTTTTTTTTTTTTTTTCATCAATTGTTGACAAATAGCTGCGTTGAACGATAAAGATCTTGATTTTCTGGGTTAGTTTTCAGGCTGAAAGTAATTTAATAATTCAAAGAAACTTTATGGCTGTTAAAGATAGTGATTTTGCCAAATTAAAAAGAAAAATACCTTCTTTTTCTCAGATTTTAACGGATCACGTAATTTTTCAATATTAATAAAATACTTCACAAAAAAAATTCATGAAATATATCAGTCTCGGGTAATACATATGCAACGACAATGAAACGATATCGATTGAAATCTTTAGCCAGATTTTTACTAGACTTGTTAGATATTACAGAATTATCCGATGAATTTTATGAACGCATGTGATTATCGTGGAACGAATTTCAGAAAATTTGATAATTGGAGTATGATATTTTTCTTCATGTAAAACTATTATTTTCTAGTCATGGTATGATAAGGCTGCTGCACCTCTGGTAGAATAATAAACTCGTAAGTTTCTCATTTTTCTTGTCCAATCGATTAACCTCCGCCCACATGTTCGTTTCGGTACTGATATTCGACCCTCTCATTCTTGCGGTATAAAATCAAACAACGTGTAACCAACAGCGTCCATTATTTAGAAACAACTCGACATTGCTCTCAACAGCGATAAAATAAAAAGCCCCCTTCTACACGATACACCCTACAGTATATACATATATACACTACTCGCAACCGAACACCATCTGCATAACAATATTATCTGTAAGTACACCAGTAGCAGCCATTATTGCCCTCATTTATGCAGGTATACAGGTGGCACGAGGGGGGGCCCTTACAACGAAAAAATCCATTATCCTATGCCGCTGTAAAAAAAAAAAAAAAAAAAAAAAAAAAAAAAAAAAAAAAAAAAAAAAAAAAAAAATCGAAAGGGGGCGCTACATGCAGTGTGTATATAATACCGGCACCGACCAGAACTGAATTCCGAAGGCGAGAGATAAAAAAAAAAAAGAGAGAGAGAAAAAGAAAAGAAAGGCGTACAAAAATATACATACAGGTGGACGCAGGTGCGTGCAGCGGTGCGCGGGTGCCGGCCAGCTCGATTCCCCTCCTGCTCGGCGTAATTAGTCATAGTGCGATGCGCTAACAGCGGCACTCTGCAAGACTGCACCGCCGACCCGACACCTGTGGCTCACCCGAGCGTATATATGCGTGTATTCTAATGTACTTACGCCTTTATTTTTATCCTCTATATAACGTGTACATAGTATAATCCAGAGCTCTCTTTTGGCTGATGTTCCTATTGTATACCCAGAGAGAGAGAGAGAGAGAGAGGAGCTCCAAGACCGAATCAAAAAGGCCAAGTGCAGCGCGCGCGCGAACAACCGGTAAGGGTTCATGTAACGGGTGTTGCTGCTGCTGCTGCCGCCGCTTCTATACACACCGCGTATACTCCCTTCCTCTGCCTATATTTCGAATAGCTCGGCCTCTTATTGCTATACATGCAGTACAGTCTTCCCCATCTCCTCTATTTTATTTCCACTGCAGGCGGTAGTTGTGTTTCTTCTTCTTTTCATCTTCTCCTCCTCGGCCTATACTCCTTCCGCGCTATTGTCTTACGACTGGCTGCGTGTGAGAATTCCTTTTTTCTCCCTCATAAGTATACCTATAACTCCGCCGCCGTCGTCATCCATCGCTTCCTGGTCTTCCTCTGTTGTATCGCGTGTATAATTGCTGCCGATGCCGCTACTCTACGTGGTCACGGATACGCTAGATTTTTTAACTCGAAATTCCGAAGGTTGAGGTTTTGGGTGCTATATGGTATATACTGTGCCAATGTTTTTCGAACGGTTATATTATAGAAGCGTTTGGCGATTTTTGGGTACATAATATGTAGGTACCGGAAAGAGTGTCCGTGTCAAATTGCAATTTAACCGGCCGCGCGTGTTTTATTTTGCGAGATGTCTGATTCGTCGTTGGACGTTGATTCCTTTTGAAACATCGCTATCGTGCGTCCCAAGGTTTCTTTTTTCACGCGTGGCATAGAGTGTAGAATTATCAGGCATGGCTCCTATTTCGCGATGAAAACATAGATTTCTCACCAGTTCGTGGCACGTTTATCTTTTGGTGCACAATTATTATTGGTTGATGAAAATTTAGATCGCAGAATTCGAGAATTGCATGGATACTTACTGTACGAGAATATTGTCTCTTTGGTTGGATCGGAGGTCACGGTCGGTTTCGTGCATGGAAATAATATTGAGAACCTTGTATCGAATTTTTTTTTGGAAAAAATCAAGGTGATTATGTAGTGTTCGGATTATTAGACGAATTGAAAATTAGCCCAAAGCTTCCTCAACAACATTCTTTTACAATTATTTAACTGAAAAAAATAAAATAAAATATCAGAATGATTTAAAAAGTGAAAAGAAACTATTTTTAAGCTTTATGATGCAAAAGTATTTTGAAAATAAGATTATAATTTTTACACGAATGGTACTAAAAATTTTGTTAACACTTTTTTGAATTGAAAACAATCGTACAAACAATTATATTTTGTTACTAAAATTGACATACGTAATACAGCTCTTTTGTAGTTAAAATAATATTGAATTATATAAAGCTATTTAATTATCTACAGAATATAACTATTGATGAAATCAAATACAAATTTTTTTACTCCAAAAAGAGCAGAAACCGTTTTTTAGAATTAAAAAATTTTTTATAACAACTTTGATGGGGTATAAAACGTCAAACCTTTTTGTGAACCTATATAAGGATATAAAAAGAATAATTTCGAGCCCTAGATGATTAAAATCTTTTGGAGGGTTTCTGATATAAATGATTCAAGAAAAAAAATTATAGATTTTCTTCAATAAAAAAAAACGACATAATGTAAAAAAAAATTTTTTTAAATTAAAATGAAGCTGTCTTAATTTTCTATGAGATACAACTATTAAAGCAATCGATTTTGAATTTTTCTACCCTAAAAGTAGCAAGAAACCGCTTTTTGGGCATACAAAATCGTTATAACAACCTTAATGAGGTTCGAAACTTTAATTTTTTTTTTTTTTTGCTTTCATTATACAAGGATATGAAAGCAAATATTTTAAGCCTTGAATCATCGAAATTACTCGGAAGGTATCTAAGATATGAGTGATTTTCCACGAAAATCTCAGTATTTCTGTAATAAAAACTAAACAAAATATATCATCAAGATGATTTAAGATAAAAAATAGAGCTATTTTGAAGCTCTATCAGATGTCATTATTTAGACATTCGAGTTAAATTTTTTTCATCCTTAAATAAGTAAAAAAACCTCTTTTTGGACAAAAAAATCGTTATAACAGCCTTAAATAAGGTATGAAACTTGAATTTTTTTAAATTAATACAAGGACATAAAACAAAATATTTCAAGCCTTGAACCATAAAAATCACTCTAAAGTTTTCTAAGATATGAGTGATTTTCCACAAAAATCTCAGTATTTCTTAGATAAAAACTAAACAAAATATTTTATCAAAATGATTCAAAATAGAAAATAGAAATATTTTTAAGCTTTATCAGATGTTCCCATTTAGAAATTCAAATGAAATTTTTTTCACCCTTCAAGAAGAAAAAAACGTGTTTTTTTACTATAAAAATCGTTATAAAACCTTACTAAGGTATAAAACTTAAATTTGTTTTCTGAGCCGCGATAAGGATGAGAAAACAAAAATTTCGAGCCCAGAATCATTGCAATCTACCGTTGGGTTCCAGAGATATGACTAATTAGATACACACACACAGAGACAGACTTTTTCTAAAAATGGTATTTTTTCATTTTGGACACTATAAAAAACATTTCTAACGTATTTCTGGAAAAAAAATTTGTTTACCGATACAAAGCTTCATCTATGAGGAAGCAAAAAAAAACGGTGACTTGAGTATGATTCGTTTTTTAAGTACTTTGGAGTTGTTTTTTTTTGTTTTTTTTCAAAATGCACTCGAATGCACCATTTGTGCTAAAATTTTTTTTTGTTTTTTTTCTGATTTCATATTTTCCGACGCATTGGTTATTAAATATACTGATTGAAAAAAAGTATTGATTTTAGTTGAAGTACTTCATTTGAATTATATTGTCTAAAAATATTTTGTGCTACATTTTGCAAAAAAGAACAATTTTGCCAAGTAGGTAGGGTAATGTGTCAAAAGTAGTAACGAAGAAATTTTTTTACACAAATAATGTTGTTTCAAAATATCTGAAAATCCATGAAATACTTGTACCCAAGCTCGGCCGTACACCCTCTTCTGGTGAACCCATTGTTTCTGGACATTATACTTCCACCCCAAGGATACAATAAAAAAACCCGGCAACTTTTTTTTCGTCGAAACGAACGCGTGCCCAAAATAGCCCGCAGTCAAGCACCCCGTGTTTCGTATATGCGCTCACCACACATTATACCTATTATACCCTCGATTGAGGCGCACAGGTCGTTCCCCGAATTTTGCCGAGAGAAAGAGAGAGATCAGGAAGAAGAGAGGGGCCCCTAACGGGGATACGTGTGCCCCCATCGTGCACATTATGTGTGAACGTCTGTGTGTTGTGTGCACACGAGCGCGCGACGCCGTAGGCTGCATACAAATCCACGCTTAATACGCCAACTTGATTTACGTCCGAGCCAAAAGGGACTGGACTCTGGAGTCACCACCTTTTTTTCCCTTTTCAGGAGAAAAAAGAGACGTCGAGGCAGCCGAGAGGAAGTGTATGTACGGGCGTGGACGTCGTTGACAAAAGATTTTGAAAGATTGGCCATCGCGGGATTGTTGTCGTCGTTGGGAGGTACTTGTACAATGAAGTGTGAAAGTGTTGCGTCTAATTTTTGGGTGCCACGACGACACCCCTTTTGAAATACTATCGCTCGTTGCATGGCAATGAGGTCTGAAAGGAGTGTTTTTCTTTTTCGTGCAGTTGACTCCTTTGTTTGTAAATCTTTGTCTTTTTCAACGATGCACCTGTTCGTAGGGAACAACAAAGTTTTGATATTTCCTTATCAAGGTAATTCCCGAGAAAGTTACCATGGTGTGAATAATAAAATCACAGCGCTGTACATGCAAAGCTAAACAAACTGCGAGTTCGTAAACAATTTCTAGATGAATATTTTAAATATTATTCAAGTGCTGAAACGAATGGCAGGGCAATTAAAATTCACCTTTCTTGAATGCAAATTTCGTGAGTAAATCTTTCATAAAACGCAGCGATACGCGATCTTCGAGCGAAACGCCGATCAGACGTTCGAACGGTTGAATTATATTCCGTTGCAACTGTTTGCAGGAAAAATTAATACGAAAAAAAAAAAAAAAAAACTACCCACGCCAGCGGATACAGCCCGATCTTTCAACGAAGACGAGAAAATCACACAGTTTGTCCAAGTTTCGTGAAAAATCCCGATCCCACCCTCGCCTCGGAAAGACAGGACGTTGTAAGTAGGTACAGCAGGGTCGCGACCACCCAATCGCTTCAATTAACTCCCAACTCCGGCTGCAATTATCGCGGAAAAGGCTGTACAAGCATAATACCAGCGACTGCTCCGTGCGCCTCAGACACCCCCCCGTTCCTTGTACGCATACTGCATCAGTATAACTCTCACACACAACGAGACTCTCAGGAGGAAAGTCGCCAAGGGGACGAGAGGGTATATTGTACGTGCATTCGTAATAATAAGCCAAAGGGGAGCCGTGTGTGCATGTATTTATACACATGCAGGTGAGAACACCGCGGAGATTATGAGCGAGCGAGTCGTGGTACTTGTAATACTCGCGGAAAAGAGAGAAGAAGAAACAAACCAGAGCAACGGCGGAGAGGTGGGAGAAAAGCGGCAGACGGACGGACGGGCAAACCGGCGAGCCGTATCTCCTGTGAACCTGCCCTCCTCCGCCTCGTCCCGCGGCCGCCGCCACCGGGCATACCTACTTACGACTCCCCCTCTTATGTGCATGCATATATACACTTACTTCACCCGCGCTCCCTGTAGCCGACATACGCGGGATACGCCGGCATTTCCATGCGTGCACATTTATGCGCTCCTCTTCTTTCTCCGGCCACGCGTGCTTTGCTCTCCTTCGTGGTCGCGACTTTATCCCTCCCCCCTCGCGACGCGCGAGCATTTCCCCCCTTCTGTTCTGGCGCGCGCGCGAGAGCCTTTCGTGCGCGCCCCTTTTTGCATCGAGCGGCAGGTGGCCCTTGTTTTCTTCCCCCTTTGGATATTTCGATGTATGCCGCGGGGATGTGCTCGCGCGCTGCTGCAGTGACGGATTCGCAATGTGTCGATGGGACCGAGTCCGTTCGAGATGGCTTTACGTTACGTTATGGGGTGGTGTGCGGCTGTCGAGCTGTTGGGGGGGGGGGGGGGGGTTATTTCTAAATACCCCGAGGGGGGGGCGTACTTTTAGAACGATCATTTTACACCAGAATTTTGGATACTGTTGCACCTTTTATATCGTGTCTGGGTCAATCTTGTCACCAGAGCCTATCATAAAAACAGCTAAAATATTTACAGCAACCTTTGAAAATTCTTACCGTTAAAATTATGGCTCGTGATAAGCACAAGAATTTTTCAAGTTAATGTTTAAATTTGTTCATTGTAAACTTTTCCTTGGGATCGATGGTACCTGAAACAAAGTGCAAAATATAACCTCAAGCACTGCAAAATTAACCATCATTTACTATTAAAAAACAAAAAACGTACGTTTGATCAATATTTTTAATTCTAAAATTTTTAATTTTCATCGTGTACACTAATCAATTATAGTATTTTATTTTCATTGCATTATCATTTTCACCAATAAATGACAACGTGGAAACAACATTTTCATACCATTGACACCCACGCTACAGAATTTTATACAAATTATCCTAAAAATCTATACTGAAAAATAACGGCACACAAAGTCCCTATAATCCTTTCTCTCGACCCTACCATGCACCACGATACACGTTTCTAACACGCAATGCGGTCTGCCAGCACATCAGATTCCTTAGAAATTTCCCTGCTACAATCTAAACACATACATATCAGCAGTATTTATACATAAGCGCGTTCGTGCACACAATGCGAGTCCCAACGGATTTTCAAATCCCTAAAGGACAATACACAAATCGCGAGACGTTACAACAACAGCAACTGTACGTATGCGCTGCTCGTTTTAAACTGCACCCTACAACGTAAAAAATATCCGAGGCGCAATTAAAATCGACCACATTTCCAACACTCCGCATCACCAGCAGTAGCAGAAACAGCAGAAACAGCAGCAACGGCAGTGGCTGCAGCGTCGCGTTAATTACATTTAATTAAACGCGTCCGCTTCCGTCAGACGCGCAAGATATATACGCAGAGCTCGTTTCGATTCTTCGCAGTGGCAAAAAAAAAGAAAAAAATGCACATGTACATAGAATGCACGCAAGAGCAGCCCCTTCGTCAAAACCTTGACTCACTCTTTGTATGCATATTTATGCATGTACTTGCTTACTGAATGTATACGTAATGTACCGCATAACTATATGCAGAATATACAACATACGTATAAGGGTCATTTCACGAAAAGCGGGATATTTTGGTGTGTCACATAGGATTTTCAAAATTTAGTGTTTAGAATTTTTTTATTAATTTTTCTCTGATAGGTGAGGTCCAAACTAGCTGGAAACTTTTAGGCTCCGGCTCTGTTGTAATTTTTCGAAAACATGTTAATTTAGATGGGATTTTTAATAAACTTAAAAAAAGCATTAGAGTAATGGGCAAATACATTTTTGACCTGATTTCAAAAGGGCTATCTGGAGAAAAATAGTTTACACCGTGAAAAAAAGTTTTGACTCAAAGTAATAAAATGCGTTGTTTGTAAACATAGGTTTAATGAAATATCGTAGTTTTTATGAAATGACCCATATACGTTGTTAAAAACTCTTCTGTTTAAGTTTCGAATGTTGGCAATGATGTTACATTGGTTGTCAATTATTCGTAAATGTTAATTAATTTTTTTTTCGCGTACATTATATGATACTATAACTAAATGTGAAGCCATTATTATCATATAACTTATTATTTTATTACATTACATTCGTATACGTTATTAAAAACTACTCCATTTAATTTGTAAGTGTAAGATAAGACTACTCACGAAACATAATCTCCTTATTTCTTATGCTGTTGTTGATCGCTCACTGCACAGTATTATACGAGTTCACTCGAGGAATGACTAATTCACACTGTTAACAAAGCACCTGGTGAGCTGCGCAGCTCATTGCGCAGTGTAAAGTGCGCACCTCAGCTAGGTAACTGACCACTGACTCACTCAACTGACTAAGCTCACAGTGTGATATAGTCATTCGTCGAGTGAACACGTATATTATACGGAGCAGTGAGCGATCAGAGACAGAGTAAGAAGTGAGGAGATTATGGTTTGTGAGTGGACTTTTTTTACACTTGAATTTTAAATAGAGTAGTTTTTAATAATGTATACGTATTAATATATAATTTATTAATAGTACTTTATGACAAGCCGTGCTCTAAGTGCGATTTTAGGACACGCTGTGCAAAAAGAAGCGTGTCAAAATCGAACTTATAACACGCTGTGTCATAAAGTATTGTTCGGCACTAGTGTTATAAACTGATTTTCTCCTCGTGTGAACTTGTCACCCTCGCTTCGCTCGGGCGCAAACGTCCACACGATGATTTTCTCCTCGTGTGAACTT
Source organism: Copidosoma aretas (assembly GCA_030522625.1). Taxonomy (NCBI): domain Eukaryota; kingdom Metazoa; phylum Arthropoda; class Insecta; order Hymenoptera; family Encyrtidae; genus Copidosoma; species Copidosoma aretas. Next base: position 43,536 of record JAPYYV010001978.1, read on the forward strand.
GTCACCCTCGCTTCGCTCGGGCGCAAACGTCCACACGAGAAGAGAACTAGTTTATAACACTAGTATCGAAAAGTACTATTTCGATACTAGTGTTATAAACTAGTTTTCTTCTCGTGTGGACGTTTGCGCGCGAGCGAAGCGAGGGTGACAAGTTCACACGAAGAGAAAATCAGTTTATAACACTAGTGCCGAACAATACTTTATGACACAACGTGTTATAAGTTCGATTTCGACACACCTCTTTTTGCACAGCGTGTCCTAAAATCGCACTTAGAGCACGGCGTGTCATAAAATAATATAATAAGTAATACGAGTACCACAATAATTTCACTACATAATATTTACACGAGTCATTTCACGAAAAACGGGATATTTTAGTGTGTGAAACAGGATTTTGAAAATTTAGTGTTGAGAATTTATTTATCATTTTTTCTAAGATAGGTGAGGTCCTTTACTAGCTGGAAACTTTTTGGCTTGGCTCTATTGTCATTTTTAGAGAACACATGTTAATTTTAATGGAATTTTTTTTAAACTTCAAAAAATACAGACCTGTCATTACCGTAATGGTACTTTTTTGACATTTCTGAAACCCCAATAGGAATTTTTCAATGAAATTTAGTTCGGTACATATACACACCAGAAGCCTTCGTACACTACATTCACCTAATCCATAATTTAAAATATTTCTGAAATTAGGGGCATTACCGTAATGACCATTTATTTTAGTCAGCAGAGGTCTCTATATTGACGATGACACTACGACCATCCGTATTCGAATTTCTAATTGAAAAAAATTGTTCCATGTGCTTGTTCGCTCTACTATATTAAATGGTCAAATCCAAATGTTAAAGAAAAGACCACTTGACCCAACTACGATAATGACATTATGGCCTGTTTTTTCTATCTTACGTCCACGGCAAATATTTTTTCGACTCGCTTTCAAAAAGGCTATCTAGAGAAAATTAGTTAGCACTGTTAAAAAAAAAAATTTCGACTAAAAATAATAAAATGCATTGTTTATAAACATAGGCATCATGAATATCGAGATGAATATCGCAGTTTTTGTGAAACGACCCATGTACGTTTAGCGACCGCAGGCGATTTAAGGCTACCTATATCCTCGTTGGGCTCTCGGCTCGCGGTTCCCGCTATATATGTATAGGGATTGGACAGACGCGGCCACGCCGACTCGTCGATATTCGCGTTCCCGTGTACCCGCCGTCCGATCGCACCTGTTGCCTTTTCTTTAAAATAAAAATAAAAAAAAAAAAGCAAGGAGCGCTCGGTCGTATACTACATCTTTGACTGCGAAAACGGTACATCAAAAGGCACGAGAGCGCGCGCGTCCAGCACCTGTTGTCCCGCGAGAGTCTAGCGTCGATTTTCCACATTGCCGGTGTTGCCTCTGCTGGCCAGTCATCCACAGCGATGATTTACCCTTCATTTCGATGGGTGCTCGTAGAGGAGGGAATAAATAGCGTTTTCAAGATCGTAGCTTGGCAATGCGGCTTTTCACTTATATCATGTAGTTTGCGAAGTGTGCTGATAAAGAGCATATCTCGGGTGATCACATTATAAAATCATCCGAGGTGACACGATGAGATCTGCGGTACTCTGAATTTTTTGGGGTTGATTTTAAATATCTGCGCGTGAAAATGAGTATGATCGTTCGATATCAATCAATCAAACACTTTACCAAATATCGATCCGATGAGTACACTCAATGATTTAATTCGTAATCTATACGTAACGTGTTCGAAGAGTTTTTACGCGGTATTTCTTTCTAGAGCTCCTGTGCTGATGTTTGATCAAAAACTTTCTTAAACGTACAAAATTTGGTGAAGAGCTGTTTTGTTTGCCTCCGTGATTTTAATCCTGTATTATGATTTTCTCGTAATATATTATATACTCGACGCAAAAAATACCGATAAGCAACACATGATTTCGATAACAATCAATTATTTCGTTTGAAAACACTCGGATTCATGGTATACTTGTTTTTTGTCCGAAAAACCATCAGGAACGAATCGTCAATAGGCTCGGATGTAGATTAAAAAATCCATCGAACCGCGCGGGACATCGAAACAATGTTTTCCACCAGAGGGAATGGCAATCCCCGACCGTTCCCATCGAAGACAATATTCAGCCTCAGCTCGTTTGCCCATTCGACTGTGGCGCTGGAATAAATGAAAAAAAGATTACGTATATATATATTTACGAGCGTTTCCGTCGACCGTAAAATTTTAATGCACATCCTTGCGCGCACTAAAAGCTCATTCCTCCCGTGCGCCTCGAAAGTAGATTAAGGTCCCCCCGGAATAGCGATGCGAATCGTTCCGAACCAACGCGGACGGGGAGGGCAAAAGCGCATATAATTACAGAAAACAAACGAAAGGAGAAAAAGCGACTTTCTCACGGGTGGATCGGGAAATTTTCATAGGCCCATTTGGCGGATGCCTACCGCGCAGTCTCTTCTTTGCTCCCATTATGCCCACTGAGATAAGACGCCCAAGGCTCCCTCGTGTAGGCACAACAATTATGAAATTTCAATTGTTGAAAGGTATTACAAGTGTACCCCGATTCGCCGATCCAATCGCGCGCTCTGCAGAGGATAAGAAAAATAAATAGAGAGCAATAACAAAGTATCTGCTATTGCAAGTCCATACTATACAGTCCTTCTCTCTCTCTCTCTCCATTCACCCGTGGGCAAGTGCAGCAGGCAGGCAGGACAAAGAAAACAAAGTGAAAAGCGCATCCCTATATATGTACAAAGTCGAGATCGACTGCGGGGCAGTACTTCTACTTATACACTCATACTTGTATCATGAAAGTGCCGCACTCGCTTTTCCGCATACACATATGCACAAAGCGCAAGCTCCACAGCCGTATCAACCACCGCGACTGCTACTGTACAGCGTCAATTTTAATTAGTACTCGGAAAACCCTCTTCTCTCTCTCTCTCTCTCTCTCCATTACGTACACAAACATTTATACACATGTATACAAACTAATGTGCAATAAAGAGCCCGCGTTCTCGTGTATATTATACGTACAGCATAGAGAGACCGTGACTACTGCATCAGTAGAACAGAGTAGAGTAGAGATCGGACACCCGCGAGCAAAAAAGCTGCGAGCTTACGTGCAGGGAACAGCGAGAGAGAGAGAGAGGCGAGCGGAAGAATCCGCTCTGCCGTACCACTGCTGCCGCTCACGCGGTGCACTGCATGTACTGCAGTAAGAAGGAAGGGCTACTGATCTTGCTGGGTCTCCCATCCTCGGCTACATGCATACGCTCCGTGCGCGCGGGGCCCCGCGCGCTATCAGATGCGAGATATGCTCGTTCGATAGTCCGCCCCCCCCCACCCCCCCCCCCCCCCCCCCCCCTCCCCCCCCCCCCCCCCCCCCACCCCACGCCCACTCGCCTTCCCTCCTCCCTGTATCTCGCTCGCGGTATATAGCTTCGGTCGCTGTCCTGCATACATGCGAATGCTGGGGGTATATACAACGTATGTTTGTACAACGCAAGACGCGCGTCCAGACGTCCCTATCTCTCTTTCGGCTGCTGCGGGCGATTATGAGCGGGATGACGCGTGCTGGACGTGAAAATGAGGGAGGGTTCGTTGATCGCGTGGATGGTGTGCAGTGTAAGTAGGTCCTTTTGGGCCGGGCAAAAATGAAGAATATTTTGCGAGCGCGAGAGGGGGGGGGGGGGGGCCCGCTGCTACTGGCTGAACGTGAGATGGGGGGTCGGATTTTCCTTCGTGGGTTCGTTCCTGCTGTCCGCTCGGCAAGATTTTTTTCACGGGGAGACGATACGACGACGAGGCGCGGAGAGTTTTGGGGGAGATGCGTCACGAGAGTGTGGATTCGTGCTTTCGAATGACGATCCAGCGCTGTGATTTTGATGATTGATAGCAACGCGCTGTAACATCATTTTGTGTTTCTCGCTGGCCGCGACTTGCGCCTGAAATTTAAAATCGATCGGACCGTTGGAAGAGGATTATGCCGGTATCGTACTGGACTGGTGCTTGCGCAGCGAAAATGAATAAGGATCTCGCGTTCCGTTCGCGACCGGAACTTAATTTCCCGTGATTTTCTACGTCGGATCGAATACTTTTGTGTTTTAACAACGCTCGATTCGATGGTTGATTCGAGAGTTGTCCATTAATGGTAAAGTGGATGTTCCAACTTAATTCTGAACTGAGACGCAACGAAATCGGTAGAGTCATTATTTTCACGGAAGTGTGTTTCTTTTTTGGTGTCTCCAGTATTCCGCATCATTGTTCAAGGTAAAAGCACTGCACCCCGGTGATCATACGGGCATTTATTGTCAATTTTAGTTCTCTCTGTATTATAATTTTTTTCCTAACATAACATGCATGTCTGCAATGGTGACTTACGCGGAATCGCAACGCAATATTTTAGTAAACTTCAAATCACCGTAGTGAATCACAGCAAGCATATCGTCAAAGTTTTACAAAACTATTTCGAGATTATCCGTCAATTGTTATAGCGCAGAGAACACTCAAACCATTCGAATTGAAATATAAAATAAATTCCGGATTGATGTAAGCTCATGATCAGGGTTCTAAATAATTCAATTAACAATTAAATTAAGAATTAAATTTGATTTTCCATTATTTAAATAGGATTTTAAATGTTATGAAACACTGTAAAAGACGCACTGCAGGTCTTTTAACATTCCAGAACAAAGCAAATAAATTTAAAAAATGATGTATTTTACGAAACAGTTAAATTTGATTGTTAATTGAAATAACTTTCAATTAAGAATTAAAATTTCATTGTAATTGTTTAATTGAGAACCCTGCTCATGATTAATCGAGCTTCGTCGTGTTTACGGATGTTGAAATAAACTTACTCCAAAGTATACGTTTGACGTAAAAATAGTGGTTCATACTTGAATTTTATAATAAGACCGCAAAATCATCCTTGTATACATCCAAGGTGAAGCAACTAACTGCCGCGTGTTTTTTCGCAATATCAATATCATCAAAAGAGTCAGCACCTCCTTACCGAGTAACGAATGATCGGCATAAACGTAGTTGTAAAACTCGACTCCGATCTTTCGCAGTCACATATTATATATTACAAGAGTGTGTGTTTTCAAAATAAACAATTATTAGTCGTCAAACCAGCGAGAATAACAAACATCAGAGGCACAGGTTCCTGTTTTACACGAAATGTATCAAAAGATGCGCGACATCCTCTCTGCGTGTGCACGGTCGGGAAAACAACTTCTATTTGGTGGTCTAGTGGAAACTCGATTGGGAGCGCTGTATTTTTTTAAATCCAAAAAACCGTCGGATAGAAAAATAAACCGTGACTAATAATAAAAATTGAATGACCACGACTGCGTGAAAAAGGGAGAAGAGGAAAAAGAGAAAACAAGTTCGAGAGCTGAGAACGACGTATATATATACGAGCGTAAAGTCGTCACCTCGTTACCGTGATGGAATTAAACGCGAACTCTGGGCGCGCTAATGATTTGCCGCACTGACGGACACGGGGCAGACAAAACATAGTCAATCAGCCGCTCTATTTTTATGCGATCCATCTCTGGTGGTGGTGGTGATGCGCCGTTGGCGCTCACCGGACGTGCGTGGAAACTGATGATTCGACACTTCGCCAGGTGTGAAGGCCTCTCCGTTGTATCGCTTCAGTTAACTGTTTTGATAAGAATTTTCCTTTTTCCGACATCGGATTTTTTTTTATTATTATTATTTTCTTTTACATTAAAATTAGCTCACAAGCGCAATAGTAGTTACATGCCAAATATTATTTGTAACACACAATTTTATAAATTTCTCAACATTTATAAATATATCATGAAAAATTCGATTTAAAATTTATTATTATAATTAAGTATTTGCTTGGGTAGTTCAATTGATCAAGTAAGAATTTCAAACGAGTAGATCTCAAGTTTCAGGAAGCAAAGATCGAAGCATAGTGCACATTGGATGTGGAAAAAATCAATGTGTTAAGCTAGCTTGATATACCTGCATGATGTATGTACTCTAGTAACTGCGACTGTCTTATCAGAATTAAGAAAATCTAATAATAAAATAAAGACTGAAAGTTTTTAAATGATAACCCACGATTATCAGTTTTCGTGGGTATTTAGGAAGATTTGTTTATTTAGGAAGTAAAAGAAATAATTTTATAAAGCACAATTATCATGGTTTTATCGATAAAATGATTAATTAATATATTTAACTAATCAAAAGTGACAAAGATACGTGAATATTTAAAGATGAAAATACTAGACAATATTACGCGACCGAAGAAGTCTTTTTGAATCGGATACCCGAAAATTTTGTCTACTTTCTTAGATTATACTTTTTCACGACACTATGCCAGATGTATTTTAGATGTTGAGTGTGCGTCGGTTCTATGAATAAGCTGGCAAGATTACGGGCGAATCAATTTCATTAAAATTTACTGCAAACTTGAGCCTTGGACTTGCGCCAAAGTAACACGTGTAGTTTGGCAAAGCAAAATTCAAATCAAAATTTTTTTAGGAAATCGAGTGCCAAAAAATAGTAATGAAAGGTATTGATTGTTGGCTTGGGATCATTCAAAAAATTTTCGAACTGTTGCATGAATTCGACTTAAGTATTACCTTCGAGGTGAAGGTACACAAGATACAAGAAAAATAATATTTAAAACGTGATATTAACTTTGACAGACTAGAGAAAAAATTGTATACAATTTTCCGTAATCAGCGCCCCACATCACTTATAATAACGTAATAGCCTTTTATCCTGCAAAATTATAATTTAGAAGTTTGGGTACCGGTCTGTGACGTGAAAATGATCTATTCGAAGATAATTACTCGCATCATAAGTACTACAAAATACCGTTATTTTCATATCTAAAAATTGCTTCTATAACTTGAAAGAACTCACCTTATTGTTTGTAGATTTTAATTTGCTAGATTCAGTGATTGATTTGCTGTCCTAAAATTTTTTACCCTGAATGTTGTGGCCCTTGGTTCTGACTAATAAGTTCATGCTTTTTATTATTTGTTGAATATTGTGTGCTGCGTCGTATTTGAAAAACTTAAAAGATATATTAAAAATTTAACCTCTTGAAAACAAACTAAGAAAGATAAGAAAAACTGATCTTTTGATTAAGTTTATTAACCCATATTTTAGGTCTTAATTTTTTTACTTAATATTTGATTGTTTAGGTATAGTGACGAAGCATTAAATAGGCGTAAATTTGTAGCTTTATGTATTGAATTAATAATTTGAATTATAAAAGAAAAAAATTCAATTTCACAAAAATTATCAATTAAAATTAGCTTTGATGTATTAAATATGGTAAAAAACTATAAAAATTACAACATATCCAGAGGAATTCATAAAATTATACATGATATTTCTTCTCAACTTTTGTAATAACGATGAAAATGAAAAAAAGCAATTAAAAAAATGTTCGTTAGTTTCTTGCATACTGCAAATCATCAAACATAATCACCATAAATTTAAAAGGTTTTCAGTACTAGATTTTAAAACGTTGCCATACGTTGTAAAGCTACGAGAAGAATTCAAATATTTTCTGAGGCCAGTTTCTGAAATGTTGCCATACCTTTAAAAAGCAACCACAAAAAATTAGGAAGTTTTAGTTGTCAGCTTCTGTAACGTTTAGAAAAACCGTTCGATAGTAACCACAAAATTAAAGGTGTTTTTAGTCCACCTGCGAAATGTTTTTAACTTGTAAAAAAGCGAGTAACGTTGTGGAAACAAAATACGCTACTTGGGACGTACCATTTACAAAAAGGAGGACTTATAAAATTTTCAATTTACATAAAAAATCAAAACAATTAAAATCGATCAGGCTGCACCATGTATGCAGCGATTCATGATCCTGCTTACAGTTACACAATAATTATCAATCTTCCTGACAGTCCAGAAGCTGCTTTAGAGTTTAATTTGTATAAAAGAGTACAGCTAGCCTCTATACTGTCTCATCCGTCACGAATAAACCGGGGCAGGTTTTCTCTCATTCGATCATCCGTTGATCATCAGCGTCATTATCTCTCGGTTGGTTTTATTATTCCATTCTATGCCTACCCCCTTGATTTCACTGATGGTATTACTGATACTCGATGTCCTGTTTTTTTACCGAGAGTAGATATCTATTAGTTCGACGTCGTCTAACTCTGCAGTAAAGTATGGGATTCGAATGACTATACAAGATGCAAGAGACTAGTTTTTGCTCTCACAGGATGAGGGTTGTAAGTCGTGAATTGTCGATTAACTTTTTACGTTGTGATTCACTGTCCGGTGTGGCGCGTTCGGTTACATTTTTTAACGCAGTGAGTTGAATCAAATGATGGTGATAAATCTAGTCGATTATTGGATATGGTTTTATTTATTATTCAAGATGATGATGATGCATGCAACTAATTATACGCCGTGAAAAAAATGACTAATATCTACATTACGAAAATTCTTCACTACTTGATGTGTAACAAACAGTTTGCTGATTTTAAATTTTAGTAGCAAAGTGGGAGGATCGTTTATACCCAACAATAGATCAAAACGAGCATCGCTCTGCGCCTATGTACCGCGCTGCGCGCACCATGAATCATCATCACCGGAAAAAGAAACCATAACACGAGTAACAAACGAAGGAAAAGAGAAAGATCAACATTACGGCAATTTAGACGCAGCGGCAGACCGTGAACCTCCGCGCGCGATCTAAAAGACTGTGCCGAGGGAAGAAGGAGGAGAAAAATAGATGAGGAGATAAAAAAAAAAAAGGGGGGCACCGCGGCGTGCCACTGTCACGGTCAAGCGCAATATGAAATCCTTCTCTTGATGCGTGCGCGGCCGCTCTTTATTTATACACCTGCAAGCCGTATCCAGCTATACACACACACCTACAAGACATCAGCCGATCAGCGGCGTCGTGGCAGTGGTGCTGCAGGCATTGTGCTCTAGCTCTCCGCGCGTGATAATTAAGGCTAATGAAAAATATACGGTATATTAAGAATGGGATCGGCCAACGCGGGCTAGCGAGCATCGCTTCACGCTCGTAGAATCGTCTCTCCGCGCGTCACGCTGCCCGCGGACTCGTCCATGGATGTGTGCGTGTGTGCGCGCACCTGTTGCATATTTGCACGCTCGGGCGGCGCCCCCCTTGGCTAGCATACTCTGTACGCGTATATGTAGCTCGCGGAAAAAGAGAGAAAAAAAAACTGACGCGAGCGAGGGGCCGAAAATAATTGGCTGCTACTACTCCTCGTTTCCACTCGTGCGGCCGATGTTTTTCCATTTCCACCCGCAAGTATGATAATATAGGTACAAAAATGACGGGTGGAAGAAAACACACCGAGCAATAGTCGGGTCGTTTTGTAATGTGACGTTTACCGCAAGCAAGCGCCGGTTGCTCGCGGAGCGAGAAGCTTCGAGCGTCCCTCTGCGGCCGGTCGTGCTCTGTACCCTGCTCTGGCGCACGTGCGCTCATTAGAGACGGCTCCTGCAGATGATGATGCCCCGATTGAAACGCCAGCCAGCGGACGCGAATACTGCACCGTGTCCTGTCCATCCTTCCGTCCCCGTCCGTCTGCGCGGACGAGCTTGCGTATGTAATAAATATATCGCGTGCGCGCGCGCAAGTGCGTGATCCGCACGGCTGGTGCGTACTTTTTTTCCTTGCCTGCTGGTGTAATTTGGAGCAGAGAGTGCTTTGATTAAAAATGTACGTAGTTACTGATTATACCGATGCTGATCTTTGGAGGGAGGTAAAGAGGTGTCTGGTGTGTTGGTGTGTGCATGGAACAGAGGGATAGTTGGGGTCGATTTGGTGGTATGATTGTTGTTTCCTCTGTTTTTTTTTAAAGTACGAATATGAAAAAAGTATAGAGTTTCGTGGAATCTAGGACTGAACATTGTTGGTTCCGAATTTGGTGATTTTTTTTCTGTCTCGACGTTAAACACGTATCTATGTTTAAGAATAATTATTTTACGTGGTCAACGATTTTAGTTGCATTTGTTTTAATATGTGGTATTATATTGTGTAGAAAACCACGTGTAAAGCTAATAAAAGCCTGTAGCTATCAGGAATTTTCAAGTCGAGCATTTCATCAATATATTTTTTTTCCAGAAGATCGCTGATTTTTGAGAACAAATAAACAAAATTCCATTTATTCGATATCAATAACTTAACAATTCTCTTAATAAGTTGTTACAAGTTGTACTAGCATAAATGAAATTCAAACTAAATACCTGATAAACTGTAGATTTTATTATCAACCAATGAAAATTCAAACTCGGGAAGCACCCCCACATTAAATGTACAAATGCCTTTACCCCCACTTATGTCGCTGTTGCCCGATCGAACCGGTTAACCTGAAAACCATCTAATATCCCAAAAAGGCACTGAATTCTCCAGAGTTTTCACCAGGAAGGAAGGAACAAAAAATTTCCTAAGAATAAGGATTCCTCCTCTCGCCTCGGCACAATACTATTAGGCGCCGCTGCACCACTGGCAAATTCCGATTTCGCGCGACCCTCGTTCTAGTACAATACAGCCCGTAGAACAGCTGGCAAGCGCCTTCTGTAATACCTACCTACCTACCTGTTGCTCTCGCGGTAGCTGCAGCTACTGCAGTCAACAACCCTGTGGCTCTATTCTCACCTGTAAATATATAAATACAGGCGCGCTCATCTCTCTCACCTCGAATTTATTTTCTTTTTTCTTTTTTCGAACGAAACAAAATAACAATTTTTTTTTAAACTCGATTCGACATTTTACATCTGCAGCTCGATTCACCAGGTCTCAAGATCAGAGCAGGCAAGCAGTCCAGGTAGTATAAATTGTACCCCAAGCAACAGCAGCAGTAGGTACCTACCGGAGGCCTCTCTCAGCTCGGTTATACATAGAGAAAGGATAAGATAGGAAAGGATAGAGAGGCAGAGAAGAGCGCGCGCTCCACTAACTTCGTAGACTCGCAGTGGAGAACCAGGGAGAGGGAGGGGAGAGCCTAGGAGCTAAGAGTCGCTGACCTCAGGAGTCAGCCGTGTGCATCAGACGGTGCTCTCTTCTCCCTTCTCTCTTTCTCTCTATTACCTCGTATATTTTCCTGCAGCTATATGGGTACTAGGCTGCCCCCGGAGCGTGCCTATAGTATGCAGTATAC